>BPLR01017441.1:0-76589 GCA_021605095.1 Caerostris extrusa
TTAAAAGAAGAGAATAAATTTGATCATCAAACCAAACAAGAATAAATTTTCAGAAACGGCATTTTTGTTGTATTCTATTGAATAAGTAAGAAAATGTAGAAATGACGTGTGATTTTTATTTGCCTTCATTGAAAGAGTATAATTCCTTGTAGTAATAATACTTTTGTGTTTTAGTGTTTGTGTTTATAAATAAATTTACATTCCATATGTCGATTAGCATTTTGTTAATATATTTAATATATGTCGATTAACATTACAATACGTATATCTAAAGCCAGCAAAAATTACATTTTAATTAGCGTATAAAGAGTTAAGCAAAATGCATCTTCTAATATTCATGTTCATCTTTCAAATTCTACAATATCTTCAAGTCTCTGATTTGAAAACATATTTTCATCGAATTAATCGAAGAGGAGTGAATCAATTTCTATTAGATCACATTTGGATGATTCATATAGATTGCTGAATTAATTATTCAAATAGCTTCGAAACTCGACCGTAACCATTTCAGGTGGTTTCGATGAAAGTTCACGTGCGACTGAGTTAGTGTCATTTGTTCAGGTATTCACTGTCCTTACTATCCTTTAAAAATGCGTTAGGTTGATGTCTATTCTCACACTAGGTTTCACTGTTCTATTGCAGTGAAAGTTGATTGTTTTCTGATTGCAAACTATTTAGAATGGCAGCTTCCATATTTCAGTTGTAACGATTTAACTCGCGCAAATGACATACACAGCAAAAATCTATCTTTGCTTTAACTCTTGACTTAACACCATTTTATTAAAGCTTTGCTTCGAACTAAGAAGCACAGACTTTTTACAAATGCCTCTCATAAAATAACTACTTCTTTTTGCTTTTATTGTGAATCTCATTGCAAAAATGGCAGACGGTTTCTATGTATTTAGCTCTACTTTCTTCACTTTCACTGCTTTCACTGTCCGGCTGCTGTTATAAAATAATTTCTCGATTAATTTTAATCTTCTTCCATATCTGAGAGAATCACTTCAAATCCATTTTTCCTACGATTTCTTTTGTTCCATTTATTATCTATTTAAATCCTTTAAATTGTCTGAAAAAAAATGAGACCATAACGTTTTTCATGCCAACTTAAAGAGAGCAAATGTAAGGCCCCTATACCTGTACCTGTTTACCGATGCCACTCACCGCTCTAACTGGTTAGCTAAATAACCCTAAGTACCAGCTGAAGTATGGAGAAAAGAAAAAAGTCATTGCCTTCAGACGAAAGACACTACAGATAGCTGCGAGTGTGTATGTGGCGATAATACGATTCACTGAAATGTCTATGCCTTCTACTAGCTTTTTCGCTATTGATCTATTTTTAAGAACCTAGCCTAAAAATAAAGTTTTCAGCTATAGATATTGGTCTATTTATATTTATCCACTTTTATATTAATTTCTATATTGAGTATAATAAAAGAAAAGTAAAAAACGTACGAGAATATATGTGTTCGCTCAAAATACACATAATTTACATACTCTTAGTTCTTTATGAGGTTTTACAACGGTTCGTTTTCACGAGAGACGTAAAACAGTATTTAAAAAATAAAAATAAAATCTCTTCAGAATTACTTTTCTTTTACACGTTATTTTTCACCACGAGAAAAGAAACAATATACACAAACTTAGCATACTGGCAAATTATGAAATATGTGATGGTTCCCTGTATAACTGCGTTGCTCTTGCATTTTTATCCATGCAAGCATTTGCAGGTGATATATTTAGTTATTTTTAAAGAGACAGCTTGCAAGAAGTAACAAATATTATTTCTTGTCTTGTCTTTATCTTTGTAACTTTGGATTTATGTTCGTTGATGCTGCTTTATCTCAATTTATCCAATGCAAACAAATGTGCTTTTACTTTTTAAACTAGCATAAATAAATAAATAAATAAAGTTTAAAAAGTCATCTTTTTGATGTTTACCTTTGAAAATGCGTATGTTACGCAAACAATGATGTTACACTACATGCTGCCATCTGTTGAAGGTAGAAATATATTTATATTTATTACTATAATGAAGGTCAAATATCTGTTTGAAAGATTTGAATTACCATTTTAAATTATCAAAATTACTCTTCTACATTTTTTTATTTATTGTATAATTTTATTTAAATAAGTCAAAAGAAAATTTTTAAAAAATCTTATCAACATAAATAATAAAGACCTTAAATTTATTCTTTTTTTTTTATTATGCACTTATGTTATTTATTTATTTTTAACATATTTAATGGTAGTGAAACCAACGATCAACTCTAGATTGATCTTTGGTGCGTAAAGATACTATCTTTCCATCTGCTCAATGCTGATTTGTCAAATAGTAGACACATCCAGACGATTATTGAGGAAAAGCAAGTTTTTCTTCAGGTTTTTTTGAATTGTGGGCAGATATATGGAAATTCACGAGGGAAATATTTAGAGGCTTGTTACCTGAAATCTTCCAGAACCATATCCAAAAAATAATTTGCTAAATCTGAATCTTGCACAACCAACCCTTTGAGTCAGTTATCACGGAGAGACCATCCCTACCCGCTACCTCGAACTTGAGAGAATGGTTACATATTTATACAGATGGCTCCTTGACTGAACATTCATCAAATGTCGGAGCAGGAATATTTTCTTCCATTTTTTTTTCTGTGTTCCTGTCGGAAAACAAAAACACCTTCGATGGAGAAGTAATGGCTATCTGTGAGGGAGCTACAGCAACTTGTCCAAACACCCTTTACAACAAGGTGGTTTCACTATCGAATTCCAGGACTGCCATACAAGCTATCCGGATCATATGAAACACCTTCCTCTAAAGAATATTATGGAATGTCGAGCTGTTTTTGAAAGATTGACGGTAGAAGAGGGAACACATCGCCGTCCACTGGATCCCTGGACACTGTGACATTTTTGGATAATGATCAGGCAGATTTTCTGGCTAAGAGGGGTTTTTTGGATAGTCCCAACAGCCAAATACTTGAGCTTTTCCTCTTTTCATTCCATGAAACTTCTATATCAAAAATCAAATGAGACTTTGATGGAAGGTGAATGTTCAGTCAGGGAGCCATCTGTATAAATCTGTAACCACTCAGGTTCGGAGTAGTGGGTATGAATGGTCTCAAGGGATGCTCTCTATCTCCTCGAGGAATTGGAAAAAACATTTTGGAACAAAGGTTATTTCGGACAAACCTCGTGAAAAAGCTGTCGCGTATTTAGACTAGTGGTGGGCCATGACTGTTTGGTGAGCCATCTGCCTCATTGGCATTTTTGACAGCCTAAAATGCCGCTCTGTGGGAAAGACGAGATTATGGACAGACACCTTACAGCAAGATGCCATTTCTTGCGTGGGAACTGAGGTGAAAAGTATTGGAGAGCTAAAACTTTGCTGATGAGATATTGACTTTTTTCTCTTATTGTTTTCTTTTTTTTCTGTGTTTTTCTATTTTGATTTCATAAGAGTCTGTCATTTTCTCTTGCCATTATAATAAAAAATAAAAAAATAGATGTTTTACATTCATCTGGTATCGTTAATAAAAAATAACTAAATGTGTTGTGCTGCCATCTATTGAGGAACTTACAAACTTTTCTTCTCATTATGATGGGATGTTGAATAAATAGTAAAAGAGTAAAAATAGTGCTGCCATTTAATTGGTTAACTTTTCTGTAATATTCCTTAATTTTGAAAGACTAAATAAGTGATAAAGGTCTTGAAATCTTGCTAATTTTTTAATTCTATAAATTCTTAAAATTAGTTATTTTTTATTTGCTTTCCCTAATATATTAAACAAACTGTAATAAATGAATATTATAAAATATAATGGGAATAGTTCGTTCATTTTATTATTTTTAACTTAAAATGCCTTAAAAAATTCTACAAGTTTTAAATATCTTCAATGTCATGAAAATATATTAAAGGTATGAAATTCTATAGAAATATACAATCAAAGTCATATCTATGAAAATCTACAGTACGTAGAGTAAAATTCGTCCCTATTTAAATACAATGAAAATTACAAATTTTACATAATAAAATAAAATCATATCTATTTAAAACATATAATTACAAATTTTACATAAATAAAAATAAAGTCATATCTATGAAAATCTACAGTACGTAGAGTAAAATTCGTCCTATTTAAAATATGAAAATTATATGTACACAAATCTATCTATACAATTACAAATTTTTACATAAATAAAAAATATAATTTATATTGTATAAGTTATCATTTTATGGAAATATGTGAAAATTATTTTAATAAAAGGAGGCGTGTCTTTATTTATTTATTTCTGAGTATTACTGGGTGAAAAAAAAAAAAAAATTCTTCGTTTTCCTGCTATTTATCTTATTAACTGATAACCTTTATTTATCTCCGATATCTATTTCCACCTTGACAAAACTTACAGTTATATCCTCAGATTTTTGTAAGGAAGTATTTTTGACAAGTCATTGTTTCAACGGCTGCATGTTCATTCTATAGAAAGCCCTTTTCGTGTGTTAATCCAAATAATTAAATGTTTAAGCCAATTTTTAAAATATTTATTAATAACAGAAGTCATTTGTTTTTTAACTAATTATGTAATACAAATAAATATAATTTTTTTAGATGAAGTTCAGTAGTTATCATCTAAATTTAACTAATCAAGTGTTATTAAAAAACCTTAGAAATTATGCGTGATATATTAATAAAAAACAGATTATCATATTCATTGCAGGTTAACTACTCTCCACTCTTATTTGTTTCTGCGATTTTATTTATTTTCCAAAATTTAAAATATAACAAATGTATTTGAGTAATTTAATGAAAAAAAAAATTTTTTTAATATATACATCACTTAATATCCCAATTAGCAACTTGTTGACCAGTGGTAATATTCACAAATAATATGCAAAAGGGCTACAGTTTCAAATCAGCTGACGATGTCTGCTGCGGTCACTACATTCAGAAATGAGAAGACTTGTAACAATTTTGACAGCTTATTCAAGAGTTTCGTTTCGATTTTCAGAATACCAGGTGGGAGTTATTCGGTTTTTCTTTCGTGCAACATGCGAATGCTACGCAGCTACCCTAAAGTCTTTCCGGAAGGCCATATCTTTAATTTGTCTGTCATCTGTGTGCTAACGTGTATATATGAGCAAAATACGAGACCCCCGAGGCATAACACCAAAATACTAGCCTATCGATGCACATATAAATCGTCTCTGCAATCAATAATGAGGTATAGCTTTAGTCAGTTGTCTCCAAACGTTTGTCATCCAAGAGCCACACTGCCGTGATTCATCTGAATTTAAATAAAATATTAAAATGCAAGATAACAAGGAAAGCAAAAGACATTTCGAGTCAAAATAATTTTTTGTATGCAATTTATTATTATTATTATTATTATTACTTATTATTTGCAGGACTGGATTCATGATGCTCAAGGATAAATAAACTATGTCTTAATCTATGAGTCGTAGTTTTGTGATTCCTGACTTAAATCATTGTTTTTTGCCCTTTCTCCATTTGCATTTAGTATAGATGACTTAATGATTTATAACACTGCTTGTTTTTAACCAATCGTAACACTGCTACAGGAACAAAATAATTTCAAGACGTATGACTAGACTACATAGCCTGTCAATATTTATAAGTAATTTATAAATTGTGATATTTTAATCGATTCCTTAACCGGATTTTTTTCCAGCTCTCACATTTTTAATTTATAGTGGCAATTGACGAACTGCAAAGAAAGATGCAGATTATGTCAAAACCTAATTATGAATTATTATTATTATGTTGGACATTGATCCTGTATTAGCCTCAGAGGGTGGTAAATATTACGTTAAGAACTGGTTACGAATTGTTAGTTGTTACATGTCAGAATCATGTCCAGTAGTAGCTTTTTCACTAGCATACGAGTCGACCTAAATTCGATCTTCGCGTGTAGTATGCATTGCATTTGAATAATGTAAATATTCAATGGAAATTATGATAGTGTTTCGCATCAGCTCAGAAGACGTACGAGTCATTCATGTTTTGTTTCATATGAAAAAGAAATACTGGGCAGTTAACCTGGAAAACCCTTTCAAAAGCCAGCCATCTTTTTCCTCTAACCTGCCAGACCAAACATCACCACAATAGATGTCCTTGATGAGTAAAAAAATTATAACAATGCATTATAATTAGAAAAAACATAGCTTGATCGTATACCTGTCAGAACTAATGTCACCACAATATGAAGTCCTTCTTCTCGGAAGGCATAACCAATCGGCCTTCAAAGGAATGTTCATGGTAAGCAGAACAGAAGTCCTAACAGTGTACAAAAAAAAAAAAAAAAAAAAAAAAAATGTTGAACAGAAAACTATTCATAATTAGAAAAAACGGGGCTTGATTGTATATCCGCAAGAACTAACATCCTATATATCCTATATATGAAGTCCTTGATAAAAAATAAATATATATATAATAATATATTATAAGTAATTAATAAAATTGGGACTTGGTAGTATACCAAAAATCACCAAAGTATAAAGTCCTTCATGAACAAAAAAAAAAAAAGTCAATTATAATTAGTATAACCATGGATTATACAAGATTTTCAAATGTCAAATTCAATGTTCAGGTTTTCAATGCCGTTACTAAAATAATACAAAAAAAAAAAAAAATGAAACTTCTTCATGAAAAACAAGCGTATTCGATAATCTAAATATTCCAAAAAAATTTTCTGTAGAAGGGAAAAAATGCTTCTTTTATTATAAAATAAACGTTTTTGTGAGGAAATAAGTGTTCTAGAGAAATTGCAGGAAAAATTCTAAAAAGGAGCAATAGCAACTCATAGCTCTCATGTTTGCAGCTTTATTAAAATATAAATTAAAGAAGTCTGAAGAAGAACTTTGGAATTTTATGTCAAAAAGCATTAACATTCCCCCTTCCCCTTCAGTAACTTTTCAGCATTAGAAGCTAGTCAATAATATTTAATAAAATTAGAACTAGTATAATAGAGAGAACGAATGCGATAATTGAGAGGGTGTTTGGTTTGGCAAAAAGGGCTACGTTATTTTCGCTTATAAAGGGTCGAGGGAAAGGCTGAGAGGAAAAGTTTTAAAAACACTGATTTAAGCTGGATTCCCACCAGTTATTAAGATCCCACATTTAAGAACGTTAGCCAATCTGAAACTTGATATCCTGCCCGCTCAGATTTCTGATTGGCTGACTTTCTACGACACCCGATCTTGGTATCTGGTGGGAATCCAGCTTTAGAACACCTACAGGTGTTGATTGTGGCTGCTTACGAAGAAGAATTAACTGATTCGATACCCGTCCTCTTTACGGCTACTTAAAATGATAGATTGATATGTGTTTTGGTAACATACTTCGTAGTGGAAAGGCATACAGTTAGAAAGGTTAGTTTCCCTTACGCATAGCATAAATGTGAACAAATCACCCTTAAAAAGATTTCCATCAAGGGTTTTCCCCTATTTTTGTATTTGCAATGTAACAGGCTCTCTAATGTATCCTGGATGAAGTTGAATCCGTTACGAATACCCTGTCAGTGATGAATGTCCACAAGTCAAGTGCTTGACATTGAAAAAAAATTTTTTCATTAAATATTCAAAACTATGAAAACATAACAGCAATTAATTTTGATTGTATTGTAAAAAACTACCCAGAAGTAGTGAGAGCTATTGGGCCCCATGCACCAACACACGTACTCAATTCCGATAGTTGTGCATACTAATTATTATTCATTTTTTAATAAAACGAGTAAATTCAAATGGAGATATGACACTCGCATCATAACAAAACTGTCTGATGCGCATTTTTCCGGTTTACTCAATGCGGCACGGAAATGTGACCAATTATTCATTAGAGTCCTCCCAGAAAACTTTATTTCCCCTCACACCATTCTAGGCGACGCTGTTGATTTACCGAAAAGGGATCCTCCATCATAAGGATATCATCTTCATAACGGTTTCTTAAACTCTATTTTAACTTTGCATTAACAAAGAATTATTGAAAAAACCCAATGAAATTTGTGCGGTGCAATCGCAGTTTCCGAAGATTCTTCCCAGTAATGATAGTGTTTTCGTACTCGATTACATCATCATTATGTATGGATGAACCCACGCAGCATGAAAACAAAATCACGTGAAATTGGTGTATCGTGTAAAGTGAAAACTCCTGTGTTCAGCGTGTCACACATGAGAGCATACAGTGAAAGTAAACTGTCTTCTACGCCTCTTTCTACCCCAAACGTGAGACAATACAATAAATATACCATTCACTCTGGCAATCATATTTTTAGTTTGTTTGCTTTATCAGTGCAATTGTTGGATTAAAATTGAAGGAAGGACATCAAATCTCCTTGAATAGGATCGGATAAAGACGAGGCTGTTGTTTGTTTGGGTTTCGCATCCAAATTTAGGATTCGTCTAACTGTAGTCTAACTTAAACTACACACAATTAGAAAGCGGAAATTTGATGACTGATAAGAGCTTTTTTTTACCCTTCCTTTTTCAATATTGTTTATTCTCTTTGAGTTTATTTGGTTTACCAAATGAGAAAATAATATTCAGAAATTCTAATTATGGGTATACAACGGATAAATTAGCTAGTGGGTAAATTTATCAGTCTTGTAAAATGTGGCAAAAAATGTCGGAAAAAAGTTATCATAAAATCATGTATCAGTTATCAGTTAGTTTTATTCCCTTATTTACATAGGTTTTTCAAGATGTATAATAATATGAACTGTGTAAATTAGTTTGTAAAACGGCTTTCAAGAAATGCGATAAATTTTGAAGTTAGCACACATAATTTAAACTAAATTCAATTTCTTAATAATATACGATTCATGTTCATGATTTTCATGTTAACTTTAGTCTGCTGCCTTAAACTACACACAACTGGAAAGAGGAAATTTGATGACTGATAAGAGTTTTTTTTTTTTTTTTTTTTTTTTTTTTTAACCCTTCCTTTTTCAATATTATTTATTTACTATGAGTTTATTTGGTTTACCAAGTGATAATTTTCAGAAATTCTAATTATGGGTATATAACGGATAAATGTGCTTGTGAGTAAATTAATTAGTTTCATAAATGTGGCAAAAATGTTGGAAAATTTTATCGCAAAAGTGCGAAAAAAATTTTAATTTAATTCACATATTTACAAAAGTTTTCAAGATGTATAATAATATGAACTGTATAAATTAAGCTTGGAAAAATGCTTTCAAAAAATGTGATATATTTTGAAGTCAGCAGAAATAATTTAAACTAAATTCAATTTCTTACAAATATGCAACATGATTTTCATGTTAACTTTAGTTTGTTGCCTTAAACTACACACAACTGTAAATTGTGACTTTTTTTCTGGAAAAAATGTCAGAAAAATGTTATCAGAAAAGTGCGAGGAAAATTTAGTTTAATACACATAGTTTTTCATGATGTATAATAATATGAACGGTGTAAATTAGTTTTTGAAACGGCTTTCAAGAAATGTGATAAATTTTGAAGTTAGCACAAATAATTTAAACTAAATTAAATTTCTTACAAATGTACGACAGGACTTTCGTGTTAACTTTAGTCTGCTGCCTTAAAGTACACACGACCAGAAACCGGAAATTTGATGACTGATAAAAGCTTTTTGTTTCCCCTTCCTTTTCCAATATTATTTATTCTGTCTGGGTTTATTTGGCTTACCAAGTGAGGAAATAACTTTCTGAAAAAATGATTTCTTAGTCTAATAATGGGTACACGACAAATAAATCTGCTTGTGGATAAATTAATAAGTCACTGTAAATGTGGCGAAAACGTCGGAAAAAGTTATTAGAAAAAATGTGAGAAAACCTGACTTTTGCTAAGAAATTAAATTTAAATACTGTTAGATGCAAAACTGTAATTAGTTTGTAAATTTAAGTTTGTAACTTATTTTGTTTCCATGGCAGTGTTTGGATTGGTTAAAAGCATGTAGTGCTACAAATTCGTAAATCGAGTTTCATTTTTTTATACTAAATACAAAAGGAAACAGAGTGAAAAAAAAAGCAGTGATTTTAGCCAAGGGCTCCAAACTACTGCCCACAGATCAAAATAGATTCCTAAGCATATCCTTCTGGGATTGGGGTTTGGTTTGTCGCTCTATGGTCATTTTGTGCACACTTTAGGCTAATTAGACCGGGACCTCTAGTTTAACGTGGATTCCGAACCACTAACAAACATCCATGCCCTCCAGGATTCGAACCTGAAGCCCCTTCTGGGAGGACTTTAAGGGAAACTCGGTTGTGGTATGGGAGAAAAATTGGAAAAACCCCACCAGCCAACCCGACTATCGAGGCGAGATCTTTACATCTTTTATATTTTTCTTCTTCTCTTTACTGACATTACAACCTTCTACAGGCTTGAGCCTCCTACACAACAGTACTCCATCTGTCACGTTCCAATGCCAATCTCTTCCAGTTAATAACCTTCAGCTGTCTAAAATCCTCTCAATCCCCCTTTACCTTGGTCTTCCTCTCTTTCTGTTGTTGAACAATTTACATAACATAATCCTTTTAAGGATGTTTCCCTCATCTCTGCGGTGTACATGTCCGAGCCAGGAGATTCTTGAGACACTTCACATACGTTGCCAAAATTTCCATCGAGTCTCGTCGTTCCTGAAAATAGTAACTGCAACGGACGCCAGAAGCCGTACTGCACGCTAACTGCCACTACTGGGAAATAAATCAGGAAAATGTGCCCATAAATCGATCATTTTAAATGGCACTTATAGGTGATAACTGGATCAAGCGCTTCCTTCAAAGCGACTATGTCTCAACTATAATGCTTTTTTTTTTGTCACCAAGAAATGATAGTCTTGCTATAATTATAACTATAATCATAAAGTTAAATAATTCTGAAATCAATATAATTTTTACCAGTGGTTTAATTTTAATTCATATATATATATATATATATATATATTGCATTTTTAAATTATTTTTATTGATTTACCGTCTTTTTTAAAAACATCTCACTTCAAAGAACAGAATAATTTTCTCCTTTGTAAAGTTTTCAACTCGTTATTCAAACGCGACAGAAATTTTGTTTGCATCAATTTTCTTCTTTCTTCTTGGCGACTATATTTAATAATTCACCACCACAGATTACACCAGTGACCTCGAAGTCAAGAAAGATTAAACTATACTTGAGAGAAAATCTATCGAGTTAATGATAGATATCCATAAACTAATCCGATTCTTTTTTGCTCTTGATTGACGTCATTTGCCGGAAGAACTCGCCTCAGGAAATAATTGCTGAAAATATTGCAATATTGAAAAGAATTTGCATTTCGTGTTGGCTTTTGCATTTGATTTTTTTTTTTTTTTTTTTTTAATTTCTTCATATTTTTAATCTATTTTGAAAAAAAAAAATACATAAATAAAATGGAACGGATGTCAATTAAAATTTTTAAATGCTCTTTAGCATTGAGTACTTGATATCAAATTGTTTATTATTGAGATTGAAACTGATTCAATGGCATCCGTGACGTATTATGGAAAGATTTGCTGTATTTATAAAAATGGGAAAGAGGGGATTTTCTACTGAGAAGACTTTTCAGAGGAAATGACTAGCTGCGCATTTGACAGAAATGACTGCTGCGTTGCATGAAAGAAAAATAATTTCATTACTATTTTCAAATACGAGGATACTTGTTGGCAATTGTGACAATATGTGTAAAAGCGTCTCGCATTGATAGTCATTCTGCCTGATGGGAGTTTTCCGCATTTATGCCATACGACAAGCAAATGGAGGCACTGTCCTTCCCTCGTCACCCGCTGGTAGGTTACTACCAGCGGGTGACGAGGGAATACTTCAGTACTAGGGGGAATACTTCAGTGATAACGAGGCCCACTGATGCTTAACGAATAACACCCTGCACCTAAACCGATGGTGACTAAATCAGGATGGCGATTGTGACAATATGTGTAAAAACGTCTTGCATCAATAGTCAGGCTGCCTGTTGGGAGTTTTAATTCATTTCTCCCATACGACACGTAAACTCATGTTTGTGAAAATTGTAACACCATGAAGGAATCGTCATAATTGAATGAAATTTAATACACAGTTGAGTGGTAGTGGTACAAATAAATGATTAAATGTTCAAAGCAAACAAACAATAACAAGAGATCGGAATCAGTATTTTTGTGTAGCCACCACGCGCCGCAATAAGTGCTGCTACACGACGTGGCATGGAGTCAAACAAATTTTGAATGTCTGCCTGAGGAAGAGCATTCCATATTGTTTGTATGCGCACCCAAAGTTCGTCTGCAGAAGCAACAGGACGAGGATCACGAGCGAGACGCCGACCAACGAAATCCCACACATGTTCAATCGGCGACATATCCGGGGAATACGCAGGCCAAGAAAAGAAGCTGTACCTGCCGCGTTGCAAAGAAGGATTGAACAGTCCTAGCGATATGAGGGTGGGCATTGTCCTGTTGAAATACAGCGTCTGGCAAGCTTTGAAGGAAGGGAACAGCTTGGGTCTGTAGAACTTCACTGATGTACCGATTGCTGTTCAGATTGCCCACAATTCTTAGCAATTGAGATCGTCCATGATATGCTATGGCACCCCAGACCATAACTCCGGGTGTTCGTCCACTGTGGCGTTCCATAATGCACTCCGGAAGGTGGCATTCACCAGCATAGCGTCTGACACGAATACGGCCATCATGGTACCACAAATTAAAGCGAGATTCGTCAGAAAACACGACATGCTGCCAATCAGCACGCCAGTCTTTATGCTGAGCGGCCCATTGTAGCCGCAGGCGGCGATGGTTTAGCGTGAGAGGGATCCTGTATAAAGGAGTCCTTGCGCGCAGTCCACGCTTCAGCAGACGTCTACGAATTGATGAAGCACACAATGAAACACCTGTAGCTATTGACCACTGTGCTGCCAATTGTCTAGAGGAAGCTGTACGGTCCGTCAGCGCCATGCGAACCAGGTGTCTATCATCGCGAGCTGACGTCACATTTCGGGGTCCACTCCCGGATTTCCGAGTTGTCCGACACTCGTCCGTCCACTGCTTCCAAAGACGCATCACTGTGCTGCTGTTACGCTGCACACGAGCGGCTACTGTACGATAAGACAATCCAGCTTCACGAAGACCGATGATTCTCCCCGTTCAAACTCTGTAAGTTGTTCAAATCTCGCTCTCTTTCGCCGAAGAGGCATAAGTAACGATTGAGCTAACGTTTACCACTAGCAGATAACCACCGATAACCAACACGCCTCGCTACAGCCGTCTATTTATTCGGATCTATCCGCCGTTCAGAGGGCGCTGCTCAGCATACGCATGCGCTACGGATTTGAAATTCTGATCATTTGCATATCATGCGCTAATTTGCATTTCCTGAAAATTTCAGCTCACTCGCGTAAGTCATGGTGTTGCAATTTTCACAAACATGAGTTTATATGCATGGCAGCTACCCTAAAAGGCACTGTCCTTCCTCAACATCCCTTAGTGGTTTGTTCGGGGGATACGTCAGGAGCGCACGTGACCCACCGATGTTCAACGACAAACACCCTGCACCTAAACCGACGATGATTAAATCATTATGAAAGCACTCTACACCCTATCCGTATTAATGGAACACAATACCTTAAAAACAACCACATTATCTAATTTTTTTATTGCTATCACCTTTTAATAATTTGTTATACCTTGAATAATAACATATGTAATTAGAAATACTATACTTAATTTTTTTTTTTTTCGTCATTTTTTAGCATTTTAAATTTTAGATTGTTTTCTTTTTTTTCAGCATTTTATTTTTCATAAGAGTGTATCTGAGTGTGAGTGTATTTTTTCCCCTGTAGTTATTATAGAAACTTGTTGAAATTAAAAATGGAGAATTGTTTGGGTTTCAAAACTGTTGCGTAACAAATCGTAATAACAAAATAATTTAATTAATACTATATACACTCATGTCCATAAATTAAGGATAATTCAGAATCACACAGAAATTAAACTCTAAAAAAAAAAAAAAATTTCACCTGTAGAATTATCACACACATCTTGAAGAAGAATATGCAAATTACAGGAAACTACCAGATGGCGCGGATAGTACGTCACAATGACGAGTGTAAGAGAGGGGTATATAAGGAATGGTGGAAAAGAAGTAAAATTGTTCACAAGCGCTTTAAAAGCCTTTCAGTGCAATAACCGCATAGTTATGGCACAAAGGAAGCATTTAGAGGATTTTTTTACGTGGTAGAATTATCGGACGACTGGAATGTGGACGTACCCAGCTGGAAGTATCCGAGGAACTTGGAATCGCTCAGAGTGTCATCTCCAGGCTTTGGCAACGATTCCAAGATGATGGTAATGTGAGTAGATGTTACAGCACAGGTCGCCCCCGAGTTACAACGCCGAATGAGGACTGGTATTTAGCATTTACTGCCAAAAGAAACAGACGGAGCACAGCATCAGACCTGCCTCGTCAGCTCTCTTCAGCTACCGGTACGACAGTTTCAAGGCAGACCGTGTACAGACGCTTAGGGCACATTGGTCTATATGCTCGTGGGCCTGTCAGATGTGTTCCACATACTGCAACTGACTGTCGCCTGCGATTAACCTGGAGTAGAGAGCATGCATTGTGGACACCGCAACAGTGGTCTTGTGTAATGTCTTCCGACGAGTCCAGGTTTAGTTTGCAGTCTGATTCTCGCCGGACTTTCATATGGAGAGCGCCAGGTACCCGTTACCACCAAGAGAACACCATTGAACGACACCGTTACGGTGGTGCAGGATGGTTCGTTTGGGGAGGAATTATTCTTGGTTCCAGAACTGACCTGCATGTTCAGAGTGCAACGATGACAGGCCACATCTATCGGGATGTCATTCTGGAACAACATGTACGTTTGTTTCGGGGCGCCATGGGTGCTGAATTTCTGTTTATGGATGACAACTCCCGTCCTCACCGTGCAAACGTTGTAGACGAATGCCTTCAATTGGAGGATATCACCCGTATGGATTGGCCAGCATATTCACCGGACTTGAATCCAATAGAGCATGTGTGGGATATGCTTGGCCGACGAATTGCAGCCCGTCAACCCCCTCCCACCTGTCAACAGGAACTTCAGAGGGCATTGCTTGATGAGTGGTGTAATATTCCCCAAGATCAGATTGATAATTTGATACTCAGCATGCCTAGGCGTTGTAAGGCCTGTATTGCATCGTCCGGGAGACATACTCCATATTAACCATCATACTAACCATGTTATACTGTTTTTTGTAAATAGGTTCTTTTTTTAATATACTCCAGGGAGTAAAAATCGCAACTTTTATTAATTATGTCAAACATATAGCATCTTTTTTGCTCTTTACTTTTTGTTTAATAAATAGACTTTACAAATAAGTCAAATTTGTTTTGCTTCTGTCTCTTTCTTTGCCTGAACTTCATTATCCTTAATTTATGGACATGAGTGTATATAAATCGTAACTATGAAGTCCAAATTCAGTCAAATTACAAACATAATTATTTAACTGGCTGTACTAGTGTTATAAGTGGGAAAATAAAGGGATAAAATTAATTTGGGTTGGTGAGAAAATTTAGTGTAATATTAGACCGTCCACGATTGTGTGAAAAGATAAATATCCGTTTTAAAAGCGGAAACAGGCTAATCGTTGTTAGAGGTGCTAGTTAGACATACGCGCTTTAAAGAAATTTTGAAAGGAAAAATGTAATAGTTATTCAAAAATTTCATTTCGTCAATTTTTCTTTTGATATTGTGTAATTTAACAGTTTAATTATTAAAAATTAAAATCATTTTTATTTTAATTAATATCCTTCTGAATTTACATTTTCCCCTTTTAGAGCATTATCTTTGAATCTGTCTGACTTGGCTGCTTGCCAATTTCCACACAATTGGTGACCGAACTATAAATAGGCTCCTTCCAAACTCAGTCGTTTCTCAATACCGTGAATAGTATTTCTCTATGAATTAAAATTACAGTAATTAAATTCTTTATAAAAATATAAAACTTCTAAATCTCGGTAAAACTTTGCCTCTTAGTTTTATAAATATCTAATTTTTAGATTTATAAAAATAAAAATTATCTAAAATAATAATTATTATTATTGCATAAAAACGAAAAGTAAGCTTCAGCATTGTTCAAGATAAAATTTCATTTATTTATTATAGCTATTTTGATTTGTAATTAACTAAAAGCCTTAGACAGAAATAAGATGAATCAGTGAGGTGTACAAAAGAGTATTACCAAAATTTCTATTCATTTAAAGATAAATCTTTATTCCGCCTCTTTGTATATTTGTATTCTTCATTCTATAATCAAGTATAGAGTAACTTCTTTAACAGTGCATTTACATTAACAACGCGACGTCAACTTTAACGAATCAGATTAGCGATGGAGAATGATTGTTAGTAGATTGAATGTATCACTACTGTCAATCATTCTAGATCAATGACCTGCTTCGTCAAAGTTAACGTCGCGTTAGCATCGTTTGCCAATGGAAATGCACACTAAAAAGTCCTTTTAGAAAACATTACTTTCCAATCAAGAAAATCCAGCTGATATAACAAAGTGATATTCTTGTGTCGGACACGTAAGCCCGAGGTAATTTGCCACTGGAACTGTGGATGTTTAGGAAATTCAGCGTTATTCAGGGTGCACTATGATGATTATGCAACACTTCAAACTCATTTTATCACTACGATTTGAAACGAGCCCCCATAAGGAGGATATCTTGGAGCCAAACTCTCTTTTTCTGCTGTTCGTATTCAACGAACGAACTTTCCGGCCAGTAGATTTATCGTGTCCTATTCGAATAGACAGACGAATTTCAGTTCTATTTTACTTGTGGGATTCGAATCGAGCTTTCCCAATTCATGTTATGTTTCAGGCGGCTCCAGCTCATTTTATATGGATGTTAAAGGGATCAATTTAAATATTTCACTGAAAAAAATGTTACATTATTAACCTTAAAAAAATGCAGTTTGAAAAAAAAAAGGTGAATTTAATTTACTAACATTTACCTGCACTTATGTCACTTAAGTGTTTATGACATTGTAAGATAATTTTGGAACTTTAACTAGGGATAAAAAAAAAAAAAAAAATTCTTGCAATAAAAATAAATTCATTATAACTATAATAAAAAAAAAAAGAAAGAAAGAAAGAATAGCTTGATTCTGAGAAAGCAAAGTTCGGCCCATATAAAGCTATGCCATTGTATCAACACACATCTAGAGTGCAATTTATCCGGGTTACAATAAATGCCTTCTGTTTAATTGAAACCTATAAGAATGAAATGAAAGCTGCGCGAGTCATTCACCGCACGTTTGAGTCACCCGATGATTGCAAACAGTTTCAACATGAAAGCCACAACTGTAAACAGAAACCACATTGTGTGAAAACTGCGATGGAGCCTCCCATTCTGAATTGGATTTCCGGGACTCTTCAGACGAAGCCAGAAAAGGGAACTTTTTGTATTTGATTGAAAAATATCATCTGTCTTCACAAATGAGTGGAAATTTCGTACCACAACTTTGGGAAATTCGCTTGATAAGAACTTGTCTGGCACCGTTTCGACTTGAGAGCGATGACTCATCGTCTGATTTTTCCCCATCTGAGGCAGCTGCTTAAACATACTGCAAATCAGACATTTAATGGTATCCATTCAACATCAACGTTAAATACATGACAATTTATTTATTTTATTTTTTTCGGTAAAACCGAATTAATCTTTATTTTTTTTTATTATTATTTTTTTTTATCAGAACAGAGGGAGGTGAAAATCTGAAGTTTAGAAAATTAGTTTTTGATTAAAAATGTTATCTTAAGTACTATTAAATTCAAGAAGAAGTAAATGGAAAGTTCAACTTATTTAGGGCTTTTTTTTTTATTTTTGCTGCTCTGTGGTTAGGTCACAAAATCCTGTAATTTTTTTTTTTATTTAAATAATATGGCTTTGCTAAATTTGATTTACGAAATTTTTTAGGAAATAGGGAAAAAAAAAAAAAAAATTATAGAAAATTCAATTAGTAGGAGTTCAAAAGAAAAAAATCGGTTTTCGTTGCAATAAATGAAATATAATCAATTTTTATGAATTCGATCCATTTCTCTAGCAGTCAGAGGAAGGGGAAATGATGTTTTTCATATTAGAGTAAGTTACATTTATTAATTTTTCGGATGGGTCAGAGTTGGCAAGTGGATTGTTCATTGTCAGCTCTGAACTTTAAGGGTATTTGGTTCAAAACATGACAAGTGAAGTTGAAAAGGAAGTTTTTACGCGTATACCAGGGATGGGCACGGTAAATCTGTAGACTGGGAAGTCCTTTAGTTGGGCTTGGAGAAGAGGGTGGAAACTCCCTAAATGTGTTCATGCCAAATTGTGGTAGTATAAAGTGAGTGCAGTGTCACAGGCCCTCGAGGTGTATACCTGTATTCTTGTGGTGTCTGATCTAAAGTCGAAATGCCCGAATAATGATAAACAACAATTCCTCATATCAAATGAGCAAGACTTTTTAAAATAGTGCAAATGTTTTATTCCAGCTGGAATTTGAAACTATTTTGTTTCCAAAATTTGTTACTTAAGCAAATGAATTGTGGTTTGCACTGCAGTTATTAGCAATCAGCAATATTATCAGCAGTAATATATTAAATTTCTGGTGTTCGGTGCCACAGGTTTCGGGTTCGACTTCCGGTGGTGTCATGCATGTCTGTAGGGATTTGGAATCCACTTTAAACCATAGGTCCTGCTCTAATATGATTGTAGAGCGTTGGTAGTAGGGCTGACAATCCTATCGCATATAAAGAAACATCTCCTGTTTCGGAATCTGCCAGTAGGCAGACGGCCTTGGCCCACTATGGGGTTGTTGCGCCAATGATGATGATGATGTTGCTTTCGCAACATTCTTGAATACAGAAAATCTCCAATAACATTTTTATAAGGACTTTGATTGTTGAAATTTTGTTAGTATTCAAGATTAAGTGAGCTCTATCTTTTACTAAATATAAATAAGAATATATGATACATAAAAGATTTTTAAAGTAAAATAAAAAAAAAAAGAAAAATTTAACAAAGTCGAAAAATGTTTAATAAAGTCGACTTAAAAGTTTAATAAAGTCGAAACAAAGAAAAAAAGTTCAATTTAAGAAATAAAAATCTCCTGTATCTAATGTAAAAATATTTGAGTCATTTTATGCAAGAAACAAAATCGCTAGTTACTTCGTATTTCTAATAGTAGATTATCGGGTAGCATTGTACTGGGAAAAATATGGGTAGACAGCGATTTTTCCCTTTAAGCAGATAAAACGAAAATCAAACTCATCTAAAAAGTCTTGAATATACTAATACCACACTGACTGAAAATGTGCCAATTCAAAAATTAACTTCCACTGTTGAATCAGGATAAATGAAAGCAGACATTGTTTTTGAAACATTTGTTTTTTTATTGCCTCCAGACATTGTCTAAATGCATTATTAAGTGTAAGGTTCCAGCTTACAATGTTATTATGAAAGCTGGAATAATAGCGGACGCATTCATGATCCAGATCAAACTGCAACGTCCGCTGAATGACTGACTCAACGCGCAAACGGTGACTCTGACCGTTGTGAAAGAATATTACTGTTTGACCCTGAAAGGAAAAAAGCCGGTTTAATAGATTCTTAACGTCACGAATTGAAATTCAGAAAACAAAACGAGCCTTCCAATTGAAAGCATTGAGATTATGACTCAGGTAGAAGGTCTGCGTCAACTTTTGCAACAGAGAACAGGATGCTGGCCCTCCTGCACCTCTGACAGCTGAGCAATCAAACGATACATTTTCTTTTTTTCTTCCGTTGATGGGAGTGTCGCTTCGGTATAATAATAGTGAGCAGATGTGATTCGAAGAAAAATTGTGAAGTCAGTTATTTGCTTAAAAAAATCAAACAAATGCGAGTTAAATTTTTAGAAAGTTTTTTTTGAATATATTATTACGTTGTAAAAATTTGGGGTTTCAATTTTTAATGGCCTGTGGGGTTCCCCCTACAACTATGAGTTTTATACTCTTTTCCTCTATTGTATTCTTTAGCAACTTAGTACTATGAAATAAGTCATGAATAAAAAAGGTGTGATTAAGACATTTTCTATTATTACAAATTATAATGAAAAATAAAAAGACCTACAATTAAGTTTTAAAACAGAGTATAATGGATAAAAAAATTATGGTTACATGATTAAAAGGAAAGTTCAAACGACGTAAGCTGTTTGTTATACAATTTTATTTATTTATTTTTTATTTTATTATTTTTATTTATTATTATTTTGTTAATAATTTACTTTCCACTGTTTTCTCCGTGAAATATAATTTGATTACTTATAAATTTATTATTTAATCCTTCATTCGACTCAAATATTGAAAAATACTTATAATCGATAGATTCACTTTTATAATCCAAAAACTTCACATGCATATTTGATGGATTAAAAGTGTGTTTTCTTATAGAATAAAAATTCGTCAATGTAAAGATGGAATATATCTTAATAATTATCTTTTATTTATTTACTCATTTATTAATCATGAAAATTTTGCACTTTTCCTCTTGGCACTTAAATTTGGGCCGGTGGAGCCTGGTAGACAGCGCATTTGCATTCAAAGGTACTTGGTTCGAAACCCGACCCGTTCTAAAAGCTCCTGTTTCTACGCCAGGGATAGGCATAATAAATTTAGAAGCTGGAATATCTTTCCGTTAAGTTCAAGGGAGGGAGGAAGGTACAAATCCCAGATGCTACCCTTGTTAGTGTTTATTTAAAATTGCACTGATATAACTTCATCTGCATCATTTTCAAAATCTATAAGACAGCATGTGAGCCCTAGGTACTGTGGTGTAGCATACCAATATTAAGAATATCTAACTTCGAGAAAAATAGAAATAAGTTTTTAATACATCATGCAATGAAAAGAGAAATTTCTGAGTTATTATAAAACAAGTAAAATAAAAAAAAAATTATTTTAAAGTCAATTCCTACTTTTTTTCACTATATTGCAGAAAAGTCCTTTACAAATAAAATTGAAATTTTCTTCTTACATCTGGGGCCATCTATTTTTAGATACATGCAACTTAAATCTAAAAAAAAACTAAAATTAATTAATTAAATTTAATTAATGAATTAATATTTTAAAAACTGTATTAACATTAAGTGTAATCTACTACAATTTCAAAAAAATGAATATGAACTTGAGTGGATCAATAAAAAGTATTCTATTAACGATTGAAAAGTTGAACAAGATATATATAGGGAGAGTGTGAGCTAATAGTAGGAATTGAATAAAACGTAAAAATTATCGATAACAATGAAAATGATATTGTCTGGCATTACATAATAAATTTTATAGATAATTGATGTTTAATTTTGTTTTATTGTAGCATTTATTTAAAAATATTACCACATTCACTGCAATAAAACAAAACAAAAGAAATTCCATCTCATCTAATCATGCATTAAAAACATTTTTTTTTTTTTTTTTTTTTTACAAATAACAATAATATTTTAATCTTGCAAAAATTCTACCTTTCTTGGTTTAATTTCATATGTAATTAAAGATAAAAGATAGAGTTGCCCGACCGCCATTTCTCTCCCTGTCATTTCTTGTTGGTGCACTATTAGTACTATAAATTAGTGTGAAATATGAGTCCACCAAAGTAAAATAAATAAAGTAAATAAATGATGACAGATTAAAAAACGTTAACCAAATTTTAACTCAAATTTTCGTTTCACAGATGAAGTACACTTTGTTAATTAAAAAAAAAGTGATGAAAGCCATGTTTGTATTCAATAAAAAAAGAAAGAAAAGTAAAAACAACGAAGAAACTGAGCATTTAAGTTTCAAACATAAAATAAGCTATCTTTTTTTCTTTTAAGAGCTTAAACCGAGAAAAAAAGTTATTTATATTAATTAATGAATATCTTTATAAAATCCAATTTAAAAAATGTAGCTTTAAGAAATAAGCAGAAGCTTGTTAATATTCAAAGACAGCTTAGACAGGAAAGAAAAAAATATGACTTGGAAAACTGATATTGGTTTATGTTCTTCCTGACTCGGGTTTTGAAAGCCCATCTGCATCCAGCATTCAACCTGGGTGGTACTTTTGAAACTGGATATTTTGTGTAAAGGAATCAGTCTTTTGTGTGCTAATCAACACCACTAAACATAATGCAGCAAGAATTTCCTAGCATCTTTTCCAGTCAATATTCTGATTTTATTACCATGACCATCTGGTATCTCGATACCGTTTCTGGAAAAAAAAAAAAAAAAAAATCGATTTACTTGGAAAGAAAAAGAAGTAGCGTCTCTTCTTTCTGCTGTCCTTCCTTTTATGATCTTTTTACCGGGGAATGAGAAGACAAATGAGTCATTTAGGGAAATTAGTCGTTTGGGGTAAGCAATGAGTTGCCACATGGTTTCATTCTTCGTATTGCCGGAAGTCGATAAATCACTCGAGTGGTCCATGTTGATTGGCTCTGAATCCCACTCGAGTAAACAACCTGAAATGGATAGTTGAAAGAAAGAATACAAGCATTTCAACAGAAAGCCGGTGTTGGCTAAAGAAAATGGTTCTCCCCCTCAAACACACACACACTATCTTTTCGTTTTCGTTACAAAAAGAAGACACTTGAACACTTGAAAGAAATTATATGCTCAAATGGGGCGATTACATGATCTTGTTTTGGGGTGGTTTTTGGAGAAATCTTGAAATCGATGAAAAAGTATATATATATATATATATAATTATTAATTTATTTATTTATTATGCTGGAATCCCACCTGGTGAAAACGATTTTTGTAAAGCAAAATCCACCTCAATTTTGTTTATTTTCTTTTTTGTTTTTGTTTTTATAGATACTGTCATCACTTCATATATAACAACCAAAACACTACCGTAACAAACTATATGTTTAACAAAGTTGATACAAATTGTTTGTTTTTGAACAAATTATTCATTTATTTATTATGCTAGAATCCCACCTGATGAAAACTTAATTTGTTAAGCAAAATCCACTTAAATTTTAATTTATTTTTGTTTTTGTTTTTGTTTTTATAGATACTGCCGTCATTTCATATATAGCAACCAAAACACTACCGTAACAAACTATATATTTAACAAAGTTGATACAAATTGTTTGTTCTTTAGCAAATCCCTCCTCAATTTCTTTTTTTTATATTATTGTATTTTTATGGATGCCTGCATTTCAATTTAACAATAAAAAATTTGGGATTTACGCAAATCCTTGAGAAAGCTATAATATTCATTTTTAATTTTGACTTTATTTTGTTTCGACTTATTTATTTTAATGGCAATTTCTAAAGGATTAATTATAATGATCTATTTTTATATTCAGTTATGGTTTTAGTATTTGTATTTTGTTGATTTAGCAGCTGGTGCAATTCATGTTAAACATTGTGTATTGTTCCTTTTCAATTAAAAAAAAATTTTTTTAAAGCAGTTTTTGGTAATTAGACCCGTTATTACCTAAATAAAACATAAGAAGTTTTAATCATACTAAAGACATCTGCAGTTTACATCTTTCGCCTATTCTGTTTTTCATGTATTAAATATTATGTATGTATATTTGATAGATTTTTTTTTCATAACACAAAATGTCTCCTCAATAGATCACAATCATACAAAATTTCTTTGAAGCATTATAAATAACATTTGACACATTCAGTGATCAAAATTCAACTATTGATGAAATCACAATTACACCAACTTGAAATGTGTCTTTGTTGCCCACTTTCAGAAGACAGGTGGGGGTGGGGGGGCAATGGCTTGTCAGCCTACCCTTATATATTTTCTTGATTATAGAACTAAATCATGAAAATTGACATCTTCCAAACTATTCTATACATGCAAATATCTCTTAATTTCACATAACTCCTTAAAAAGTGAGGAAGCAAATCAAAAATTTCTTTTCCTCACTATTTACTGACTAATGAGAATTTTGGAACAGTCACTTTTATAAATGAGCAAAAATTTCCATATTAAAATCATTTCTTACATACTTTCTAATTTAAAACTGACAATTTTATGTATGCAATTAAATCGTTCAATGTTCTCAAATTTTCCAAACTATCATATACATGCAAATATTTCTTAATTTAGCATAACAACTAAAAAAGTGAGGAAGCAAAACAAAGATTTACTGACTAATGAGAATTTTGAAATAGTCATTTTTATAAATGAGCAAAACTTTCCGTTATAAAATGATTTCATACATACTGTACAATTTAAAATCGACAATTTTATGTGGCAAATCATTCAATGTTCTCTATTTTTTATGACCACAGAGAAAATGGAGAATGATATTTAAATTAATTATATTACACTCTGTAAATTCAGTAGAGATTAAATCGATGTTACATAATAACATTGCTTTTCATATGAAAAGCATATTTTAGAAAAGAAGAATATTTATGAAAAGCATTTTTACTTTCTTTAAAATATATTTTTTTTTTTATTCAGGATATTAAAAATATATTACTTAAGTGCCTTTTATTACTCTAGCCTATATTATTCAAAATTATAAACTAATTTTTAACTGCAAATTAAATATAAGAGGCATTCATTTCCAATTGGATACGAAGATTTCAATGAAATTATACTCCTGATGAAAAATTAAAAGAATTTGGAGCCAGAAAATGATATTATTTTTTACTGTAATTTCAACAAATTTATTAAAAATATGCTGACACTATTTAATCAGCATAATTAGGTAATTCGAATTTGTAGAAATCTGTCTCCAAAATTCTGCCTGTTGTTTATTATTCAACAGCAATCTAAAAGGCTTATTTGGACTTCGCCAAGATAAATAAATCTTAATTTAATAAAATTATGCGTTACTGTTACTGAAAAGAGGAAAGGCCTTTGTGGTTGTTGAGTCATCATAATATTTTGCATCATTATTTTGCTTTGCTTTTGATACAGTCATGATGAAAGATTAAAACATTTGGGGAAGCAGAAATAATTTCCTTTTAAATTCGAAGACAGCTCTTTAATCTGAATTTAAAGACAATAGGAGAACATGTATAATGGCCTTCGTAGAAAAGATTTTAGTTTTTAGTTACGTAAAGCATTGTTTTTGGCATTATAATTTAATGGGACCTACCAAATGATTTTAATTTAATTTTTTTTAAATGAAGCTTTATCCAGGCTCCATACATATCAAATATTCAGACGCTAAAATAGGCGTGGAGTGATATTCAGCTCAAATGGATATGACCACACATTAATTGCAGCAACTTTTTTTTTCACTACTTGTTAATAATTGTAAGATGAAAAATATAATCGATGATAGACTAGAAAGAATACGCCAGTGAAAAACAATATCATAAAACGGATCATATTATTTGAGGAATTTAAGATAAGTTACAAAAACAACTTTGCATGTTTTTAAAGTATTTAGAATTCTTTAAATTGATTCTCGTGAAAGAGCTCTGCTAGAATCAATAAACGGTTTCGTTGTGTTTGAGAGCATTTAAATATTAGCAATATATTATCCATCCATCATCAGTGGCGCAACAGCGTCATTATGGATCAAGGCCGTCTGCCTGCTGGCAGATTTCTAGACAGAAGATGGTTTCTTTTTACGGGGTAGGATTGTCAGCACTACGCCCAACAGCCATATTAGACTGAGACCTACGTTTTAAAGTGGATTACGAACCACTACAAACATCCATGGCACCGCGGGCCAGAGCGCTAGTCACTCGGCCATCAGGCCCCACTATATTATCCAAATCATATAAATAAAAAATGGCTGAATTTATTGAAAACGGAAGACTTTACTGCCTGATTACTACCTGAAAAAAAGTGCAGTGATGTAGATATTTTATATCAATTAAGTTTTTTTTCCCACTTGGTCGGCAGCAACATCTAGACCAAGTCCAAAATCCATGTGGTCTCGAGGAAGGAGGGGCAGCTTCTGTTGTTACGAAGCATTCCGAAGGTAGACATCTGACTTTGCTCCGTCCCGCTGAAGAAAGAAGACAGTGCCTTCCGGGGAGGATTTTTAGGTGGAACTACCCCGCATTTGCGTATCGTATAAGAGAAAACCCGGAAAACTCTCACCAGGTAGTCCGACTCACGAGGCAAGATGCTGAACATCCCAAACGCCATCAGGTCTCCTCGTTTTTTGAAACAGTGCGTACAACCGAGCCGCCAGTGGATAGAACCTTCTCTTTAATGCTCACCAGCGGCGCTCGTTGCCATTGAGTCACTAGTCGGGCATTCAGGTATTTAAAAATGTTTGAGAAATACATTGTCAACTGTTATTTTGGGTCTTTAAACTCTCATCTTTGATAAAAAAAAACAAAAACCACGCAAAACTATGTCATGACATTATGTCTACATGTTTTTTTGTCCATACAAATTATGTAGTTTTATTGAATTCGTTTAAATTTCGCAAGGACATGTATTTTGACAAGCATACAATTTTAATACTAGAATTGTATAATATGAGCAAAAGAAAAGGATATTGAGTTATTACAATCTCACAGCAAACACTACGTACAAGTGATAACAACAAAAATCCCTTGATTAGTCATACTACTAATTTCAAAATCTATTCGAGTTTCTAATTTCAGAATTTTGATTCGAAATTCTTTTAAAAATTTTATTTTAAAATGTTTAACCTACTTTATTTTTTTAAATGTTTAACCGCTTAGTGTAGAAGTATTATATTTATTTCCTTTTCTACATGGAATTCTCTGTTTTGAATGGAATGTTTTAAGCAGAATTATACTTTTCAACATATATTTCCTTGTTCGTTTGTTATTGCATACTTGTAATGCTGTTTCCTGTATGGGGAAAGACGCGTTTTTACAAGTAAATTGAAGTTAGAATTCTGACCACGGTTAAAATTGCAACAAAAACGGAATTGGCGAAATAATTTTCTTCGTTTTTATTAAATTCGAAGTTTGTACCATGAAATATATTATCTAGACTCACTGTCTATTTTCATTTATTTAAAATTTGATTTTTGTTTTATTATAATTTTTTAACATTTCTGATTTAATGTTATTTTTATATATTTTAATTTCTTTTATACGATACAGTGCTGATTGGATATTAAATTTCCTCCCGGAAAACAGTGTAATAATTGGGCATTAGGAATGGACCTAGTTATGAAGGTTGCGAGGCGCATAAAATGAAGGCAACAATTAACTAACGTATATTCATTTTAATTTTTTTTTATTTATAATAAAAAATATAATTATAATAAAAAATAAATAATAGATTTCATACATGATAATTACATCGATATTTGTTGTGACCAGCGCAAAAGTGATTAGTCAAATGGATGTAGTTTATATATATATATATTTATTTCTTTATTTTGTATGCTTAAAATGTTTATTTATAAATATATGTTGGCCTAAACTGGCTTGCGCATTTTAATGTAATAATTATTCTAGAAAATCCATGTCTACTTAATCAGTGCACTTTTATAAATGAAAATATTTTTGCAATAAAAAGGCAAAAATATATTTAAAAATTGCGTAAATAAGTATCCTGCATCATGTTATTGAAAGCAGACCTGAGTTCGAATCCGCAGGTGAATTGTGCAGTCACTGCTTTCAGAAAGGAGCTAACTCTCTTGCGATTGTGCCAACACTTGTAAAGTGTCTCGCCCGATAGCTAGCCTGTTTGGTGGAAGTTTTCCGGGGTTTTCGCCTATATACTCAAATAGAGGGCCGTTATCATATAAGTACTTCAGCAAGATAATCTCTACCCTTCATCATGCCGTCGGTGGGCTGTTTGTGGCATGCGCAAGAGGAACACGAGGCTCCAACGTGATGACATTAATTATGCAACCACCTC
Organism: Caerostris extrusa; assembly: GCA_021605095.1. Classification (NCBI taxonomy): domain Eukaryota; kingdom Metazoa; phylum Arthropoda; class Arachnida; order Araneae; family Araneidae; genus Caerostris; species Caerostris extrusa. The sequence goes on from BPLR01017441.1 coordinate 27,845, forward strand.
CTAACATTAAATATAAATAGATAATAAAATTATAATGTGGCTGAATAATTAATTATACAGCTTTGTTATGATGACAATGATAAGCAACGATTTTTTACTGACAACTTTAAGAATTGTTTATGTAGATTTCTATGTAGAAGAATTATCGAGTTCTTTGCCCAGAATTCGAGATAATGTTGCTTGCAGATGAAGCATAGTAATGAGTTTTTAAAAATGGGTATAATAAGAAAGTCTTGGAGATTTTTTATTAACGAAGTGTTATTATAGACCTAGAAGAATAGAGTTGACTATGAATGCCATTTTTTGTTTGTTTATAAATGTCCAATTTGCACTCAATGAAAAAAATCAATAGGAGGGAAGAACTAAGAATGTGTCTGCATTGCTTAATATTTTTTGTAAAAGTATTTTAATATTTAGTTTGGAAGTTATTTTAAATTTTGTTCTTTTAGAAAGTATATCTCTAAGATCACGTATCTGCTTGTATTTTCGTCCAATGTTTATCGTAATTTTCAATTTTCATTTCAGTATAACATAGAACTCATAAATTTTTGTATAATTCGTAACGATTTGTTTGAAGAAGAAATTCCAATCACGGAAACAACGTGATATCAGGTAATTTTTAAACAGTAACTCTCTTGTGTACTTTTTCTTGCACTAACACAAATAGTCACAACTTGTTTTTAACTATCATTGCACTGTACCTTCTTGCATTTAACTATCATTGCACTGTACCTTCTTGCATTTAACTATCATTGCATTGCACATTTAACTATCATTGCATTGCACATTTAACTATCATTGCAATGCACATTTAACTATCATTGCACTGCACATTTAACTATCATTGCAATGCACATTTAACTATCATTGCAATGCACATTTAACTATCATTGCACTGCACATTTAACTATCATTGCACTATCGTAAATTTTGTATGAATGAATGAATTTTGATTTTGTAGATGCTAGAGCGATGAAATAACTTGTCGGATATTTATATCATCTACACAAGATTAGAATGTGGGTACATTAAATATTTGCATGTTTTATCTTTTAAATTTTTATCTAGAGTGGTTTATCTTTGGTATCCCCGTTAAAGCTATATCGACAAACGATAATCCGGCGCGGCAATGGTATTCACGTGCCGAATTAAAGAGCTCTTACTGTATTTGGTTCGATCTTTGCAAGAACATAAGCATAAGCAAGAACACGAACATAACTTTGAGCACATAAGTGATAAGTTAAATGATTTCTATTTATCGATTTTAATATTCTTGTCTGAAAATGTTTGTCCCCTTGTGTTGATAAAAATAAGTTGCATATTTTAATGCATTATCTAGCGATAACATTTGCTCATTCAACACAATTTTAAAATGGAACATTTTGTTGACAATCCTATAAAATACGTAACGAACTCGTAAAATAGATATTGGTCAAAAGTTAACGTCTTTGATAGTCAACATAGTAGTGAATCTTGTTGTACGGATAAGAAATAAATGGGAGAAAAAAAAAAAAAAAAAAACATAGGCCCTCCATCTAGGCTAGTGGGTCACTGACGAAACTTAGAATCAATTAATTTGCAATAAATTCAAGTAAAACGAATAATATTTAAATGTTTACTTTCTTAATACATTAGAGTGGCATTTTTTCATCAAAAATCTGATAATCTTTCAAACAATCACCATCAACATGACTTTCAAAAGTAAAACTGACTTATGATGAAGCGTGTTTCTTGTAGCTCAAGGCTGCCTTTGTGCACATCCCTTTATATGAGAAAAAGTGCGCGCGATACTTGTAAATACCGTTGCGCTAGTAACCTCCGCATAATTTATGGTGGGTGAAGGTTACGATTTACGGGATGAAATACTCGGGCGTACCATGACAGCATCTCTATTGTAATTGCGTAAATATTTGTTATTCAGAAGTTTCATAAGAAATTTTAATTTATTTATAATAATTTAGAATGACATATTAAAATAAAACCCATAATAACAATTTATTTTTTTCGTACATTATTACTCATACCACAAAAGGGTACTTACAGAAATTTTTATGCACTAACATTTCTGCCTAATATTTTGTATTTTAATGGTCCACCCTTTTTATGTACATAATAAATTAGTGAAACATTTTATACTAAGAATTTAACTTTGGAGTATCTTGTTATATCCATGTTACACATGTTAAGGCGGATATTCACTGCCAAAGTGGTGCTCCCAGGATAAATGTAGTTAAAATTGCAGCATTTCTAAATGTGGTAAACATTTACATAAACAACAAACCCTTTCTACGTAATGAAAAATAAATCAATGTAATAGTTACATGAAATAAATCTTCCAGATATATTGCACATTTGCAATGATAGCAACTGAATCGAATACCCTTAACTTTTTAGCACACGCACTCAATTTTATGACATTAACACACGCATGGGCTTCATTCGACCCCAATTTTTAAGCTAATTTTTCATCAACGTATCAAGGTTTTTTTTTTTTTTTTTTTTTTGTATAGAAAACAAGTATTATTTAATTTAAATAGCAATTTTAAAATAGAAAATAATAATTTTAACTTACCTCTAAGTTTTTTGTTCTCTTATTGAAGTACGTTTTTTTTTTTTTTTTTTTACCCTTTTCGGCAAATTTAATCGCTTTATATATAAAATAAATATTATTTTCTGGTTAAAATAATATCATATTAAAATAAAATCTTTGTTTTAGATTGTATTTACATATGAAAATTTTGAGAAAATGAATTATGAAAATTCCCTGTTCAATATCAAAAATCAGTTCAGAATTGCGAATTAAATTTCTTTCAAACATAAAAATTACGTTATTTTTGACATTTTTTCAGTTATAAAAAGACTATTCATCAATATGTTCTTCAGAACAACTTTTGCATGTGATAAGGGAATGCGGTTTACTAAAGATTTATCACATTTTCCACAGATATTGTCTTTCTATCGGGTTTTCTCAGCCACTTTTTACATAAACGAAGGACAGCTAATTTCTTAGGATGCTTTGTTTATCTGCCTTTTACTGTTGCAGTAAAAGCAGCCTAGCATTTAGCAGCCTTTTTACTGTTGTTTTTACGCAGGGAATACATTTATTCTTTGTTCATTTTATAAATGTTCTTTTATAAATTCGACAACAAATTTTTTCAAATAATTTTGTTGAGTCATATTCTTGCCATCTAGAAAACCAGTAATAGCTCTGTAAACAGTCTTGTCCCCAAGTAATCGTGACATAACATTGATAAATTATATTTGTGCACTTGGGGGAGGTATTATTTTTCCATTTTGTTTCATCTTCCCCAAAATAAAACTCATTGTCATATTCTTCATTGCTCTAAGCAAGGGGTCAAAAACACCACAATAGAAAGGAATTTTCCATTCTTTTCTTTTTCTATTGTGGTTTTTCCTTTTATGAGACCACCTAGGAAGATACAAAAATATCGTCTACAAATACGAAAAAATTCCCAGGAGTTTCAGCGAATGAAACAGCGTAGGGTCATTTTGACCTTCATGCGTGTACTAACAAGTTAATGTTTTTTTTTTTTTTTTTTTTAATGTTTTCGTTTATCTGCCCCCAACAGCGGAAATGATAATTTTTCAATAAAAATGCGATATTATTATAAATAAGCTGTCATTAACACAAATAAATTGGACAAAGAAAGGCGTGACATTTATTTTATCGAGTTCCTCTCAAAATATTAAATACAGAAAACTTACTTGTGATTGACAGAACAAATATGTATTTAAGACTGCGGCTTTTTATGTTTCAATTTAATAGATAAGTCTTTGTTAACATAATGTCAAGCATTTACCATGATTCATAATTGTGGTGCAATAGAACAAATATGTTCTCATCAAATGAAATTCATATTGATGGAAATCGCAGCCATTTTTGCAAATTTCTCGGTTTCGCACTTCCGAGAAGAAGTGTGATTCAGAAAAAAACAAGTTCATTCAAGTCGTAATTGCAAGTGTGAGTCACGAAGAAGCTTATTTGTTGGTCATAAATGGCCTTGCTTCATACCTCTGTGAAAGTATTGTTTGCATTTGTTTATTCATCGAAACGTTTAGAAATGTCTGTTTTGTTCCATATAAAAGTAGAATTTATTCCGAGGAATCTTTCTTTGTAACCTAGTTCATCTTTACAATTTATACGATCCTACTATAGTCCGCCTTATACTACTACTCTGTGATTTCAACTTATAAATTTATTTACTTTTTTAACTATCTTATTGTTTATACTTGGAATCACGAACCGTGTCAGAATTCGATTCTTAGATAAGGCGTGGTAGTTTCTGTTTTGCCATTCTAAAACGATGTCCCAATAATAAAGTTTTCAGTATTTCTAATTTCATCAAATATGCAAAATTACATTTCTGCCTCTCAAAAAGTAATCATTTTAAATAAGTTGTTCGCTATTATATCATTTCATTTATAACTTGTTTATTTATTTATTTTTTTTTTTTTTGAAATGTGGATATTATTATTATTATTATTATTTATTAATTTCTACATTGTCGTAATTAAAAGTTAAGGCGAGAACTAGACGAAGATACAATTTAAGGCGAAATTTCACATTCACTAATTATATCTACGTTAACTAATTTATATCTTTCTGATAAACACATTTCTTCTTAAATTAATAATTAATAATAATAATTTAATAATCATTAATCTAACATAAATCATTTAAGTAACAATATATAATCATTCTTTAATGATTTTTCATAATGCATAACAAATCATTTTTCATATAATAATCGTTTTCATCATTAATCATTATACTCATTTTAATAATCATTTTTGTCATTATTGTACTCATTTTTAATAATCATTTTCATCATTTATTACGCGCATTTTTAATAATTTTCCTCATTAATTATTATACTCACTTTTTAATAATCATTTTCAGAATAATTATTTTTAATATGATCATAATCATTTTCCATAACACATAAATAATCATATTTCATATGATAATTTTTTATCATTAATAATTATACTCATTTTTAGTAATCATTTTCTTAATAATCATTTTTATTATGATCATAATCATTTCTCTAATGCAGAGGTTCTCAAACTTTTTCTGCTCTCGCCTTACTCAACAGAAAATTTTGTTGCAGCCGACTTTAACAAGAGAAACTTCTGACATAACCTCCCTCACATCTACTAATCCATTTTCATCATTAAGTTCCATTTATAATAGCAATATATGAGCAGCAAATGTTTATTTTAAAATAAAAATCAAAGTATTCAGAATTATTAATTTGCAAAACTATTACCAGTTGCTATTAACCATTATATTTCTTCCACTATTAAAGTAATTAATAAATTTTGATTTCTTAAAAAAAAAAACATAATATTTGATTACTAAAAAATAATCATATGTTTTAATGCCATGAATAGTTAATGAAACGGGTGACTCGTTCTTAAGAATCTTTTTTTTTTTTTTTTTTATTTCATGTATAATCAGGAAGTTCTAATTGAAGCAATTGGTTTTGATTGTGATTTAACTCTCACATAAAACTTTGCGGTGGAAGGAATCAGGATATTTAATGTTTAAAGGGGTAAAACTGAAAATTCTTTACAGCTTATTTTGAAATTTGTTCTTATTCATGTATTGTTCATCAAAGATTTTTTCAATTTAATTTTTAAACTTTTTCTTTCATCAATTGAATATGATTTAATTTTGATTTCTAGGAAATGCATAGCTCCACCATCTTTCCAAACCATCCATGCGTCTCACAGAGAGGATCACTATGTTAATGAATATTATTACTTTCTAGATAAGTTTTTCTATGGCGGAGTCTAGATAAGTTTTTCTGTGTTCGGAATCCACTTTAAATCGTAGGTCGCTGTCTAATATGGCTGTAGAGCGTAGAGCTGACAACCCTACCTCGTAAAAAGAAAACATCTCCTGTCTCGAAATAACCATGGAGCAGTTGCGCCAATGAAGAAGATGAAAAGTTTTGGAAGGATTATGACACATTTATTCCGTTTGCTGGCTTACGACACATTTATTGAATCTGTAGAGATCTGTAGACGGATTTGTTGAGTAGATCAAAAGAAGAAATTTCCGAGAGGAAGAAATAACGAACGGAAATAAAATTTCACCTCTTCCGTGGTCGTTATGAAATGGATATCCTTTAAACAGTCGCTTAAAAATAGAAAGAAATGCAGCAGACAGAAGAACATTTTCAACTGAAATAGAAAATGAATTTCGATGCTTAAGTCATGAAATTTAAGTTTTGATTTCAATGATTATGGCCATTGATTATCTTCAATCTTCTTCAAAGATATTTTTAATAGTTACTAGCCAAACCTTAAATTAAAATTTTAAGAATACTGTACTTTATTTAAATTTTTACAAGGGCTATGAGAAACTTCCTGTTTTTTTCTTTTCATTATACATGGGCCAAACATTTTGTAGCAATCAATGAGTAATAATGGAAAAGGCAGAAATATCAAAAGAAGATTTCTTCCCATGATGAATTGTGAGTTATTTACGAATTAAATAATGCTATTTATTGAGTCATGTATATTCTATACAAAGTGACTCATAAATGTTGCTTCATGATTCACATTGCAATGTGAGTTTTAAAATTCACATTGAGTTGCAATTCATTTGCAATGTGAATTGAAATTCACATTGCAAATGTGAGTTTTTTATACAATACAATATATATCGCTGGTCGATAGAAAAAAAACCCGTGATATGATTGATTTTATTTTAAAGTAGTGTAATTTTTATTTTTTCCCAAAAATAGAGCACAATATAACGAAAGAGGATAAAACTGGGGACTACTGTATTAATTTTTTTTTGTTATTTATGATAAGAAACGAAATTATATATTAATTTTTTCATTTATTACACAACATTTTTATTTTTAATATTTTATTTATTTGAAACAAACCTCTAAATTCCTCTCAGGTATCACTTTTAAATTGTCCTTAAAATAGATAGGTAGAGTCAAATGACAAAAGAACCCATAACATCTAGACAGAATTATGGAATAAACTGCATAATACAAAAAAAAAAAAAAAAAAAAATGGTGACAAAATGGTTACAGGAACAATAAATCAAGAGTTCACTGTACTTGAGAAACATTCCTATCACATTCTTTCCTACCTTCCTCCAATACTCCAGCATTTTTTTTTTCTTTTTCTTCGTCTTTCCTCTTGTCAAGGCGAGAGTATGCCCCAGACCTTGACATCAGAGGGGCCCCACAATCTTAATCTTGAACTTTTCCTCGAGAGCTAACACACGCTATCTCTACCTATTACTCATGTTAGTTTACAAGTTATACTAGCCGGGCTACTCCAAATCCTACATTGCAATACTTCTGAAAAGGAAAAAAAGAAAAATCCCTTAAAAGGATTTATTTTTATTTTTTTTATGCTACAAAAAAAAAAAAAAAAAAAAAATCTTAACTGGCATTAATTTTTTTCACTTTTTTTCTCCCTCTACTACGCAAGCTCGCCAAATGATTTAGAAGTGAAACTAATAGCTTTTCATCAATTCAAACCGAGGGTAACTGTTACGACACACGTCGAATGTAGCCGTTATTTCCACAGTTAATTACGAATTTGCGTGCAGATTCAAGATTTCGTTCTGTTTGCCAGCTCACTGCTCGACATCGGAAACTTCAAAATTTTCGTTTTGGAAGTAACATTATTTACTGAAACAAATCGTATTAGTATTTTACCTTTATTTACAGAAACAAATCGTTCCAGTATTAGTATTATTTACTGAAACAAATCATTTTAGTATTAGCATTATTTAATGAAATAAATTTAATCATCATTTACTAAACAATTAAAAATAATTAACATCATTTACAGAAATAAAGCAATTTAGTATTAACATCATTCAATGAATCTCTTAATTAAATGAAATCAATTGGGAGTAAAGAGGAAAGTTAATAAAAGGCATTCCCTTAGTATTACTTAAGAGAAAAAAAAAGCCTAAGTACAAAATAAGACTGACATAACTAAGATTATCGATAAATCAACTGATCAAAAATTGTATGCTGAATTATTTAACAATTTCCGATTTTAGGGTACAAAAATGTTTACAATTGCTAGTATAATTTTTCGGAGAAAAAAATTGTCACTGTTGTACACTTTTTTTTTTTTTTTAATTTTTGTTGCTTTTAAACAGTTCAGTAGTGAAATATATGAAATCTCAGTATTTCACATCCTTGGTGCTGAGTACAAGTAAATATATTTCTCTTTAAAAGCAATAATACTTTTAAATTCCTTGGACTTCCATCTGTATAAAATATTTTTAAGATAGAAATACAATGGTGGTAGGAAAAAAAAAAAAAAAATTCAGAATGTTTTCTTTTTCTTTTTTTTTTTTTTTTTCGGAACAACTTTTCTTGCACGTTATCAATTTCGATGTGCAAATTGGCAACTTCTAACTGGATATTAACTGCCACTGTCGGTCATTTAGAAAAAAAAAAAATGAAATGCAGGGTGAAATTAAGTAGTTCCAGATGAACGATTTTTGGGGTCTTTTATTTTATCGTTTATTTTCGTACCTAAACCACTTCATGCTTCACTACTGGTTATTTTCGTATAACAGTCTTACTACATCACTCTGGTTGTAAAATAAAAATTAAAAACCCTTTGTGACTTTTTAGATCCACAAAGAAACTTTTCATTTAGGTGAATATGCCCTTCTTTTCCAAGTTGCATAATGTCCTCATTTTCATACGAAAAAAAAAAAGTTTATCTGGGTGGCCTAGATGATTTTTATACGTATTAACATGATATTGAATCTCCAGGAGTTCAAATGAGCCAAATAGTCGGAAGAGCAATCATGGTGAATCCAGGATTCCATTCTCAAACCAAAAACAAATATTTTCTTTAAAAATGAATTATCTTATTTAAGTTGAATTTTCATTTAGATATTTTCCATGTAGTAAAAACTACACTTTTCATCAACATACTAAAAATTCTTGTTCTAAACATCACGAAATGTGATCTGGTAATCAAATGGTTATTTTATATTCTTATACTTTGTGGTACATCTGAATTAAATTATATAGATTACTAATGAGGTATTTATACTCAAACAGATAACAATCTGTTTGGATAACAATTAACAAGGGCTGAAGATTTCAAAAATATTAGCTTAAAATTTGAGAATATTATTATGAGGAATCCTTTTAAATATGATGGAATCTATGCTATATGGTATATTTGAAGTTAGTTAACACGATAATCTCGCTATCCTATTTCAAAGATTGGGCCAGACTATGAATTGGTTATTTAGAGCATTTTAACTACACTCAAGAGCCAAAACATTATGACCACCTGTCAATAACGAGTTGGCCCACCTTTGACGCGCAACACAGCTTTAACCCGCCTTGGCATGGATTAATGCCACCACTTAATACCAGTTAAGTACCACTTCCACCTGATCACGTGCCTTCCACGTCACCCAGGCGAGCTCATTGCAAAATGTAGGGTTGGTCATAATATTTTGGCTCTTGAGTGTAGAGCTGCTTAAAAATAGTAAACTGACATGCGTTTTTTACAGCATGATTCGCCTTCGTCTAACTGGCTATGTAAGAGTTTCCTTGGTTTTCTTCACGTGTAACACAAATTAGAGCAAAATATCCATAGAAAAGCATCCAGGAGGGTATTCTCCCAATTTCTCTCTAATGTAATAGACAGTAGCATTTTTCCCACGGGAGTAATAACAGCCCTATCACTCAAATATGACAACAGATAAGCAGGATTGTGGATATTTATATCACATGCAATTAGAGTTTTGTACTGATTAGAACAACTTGTCACTCAAATAGGACGATAATCAGTGTCATGTATAAGGATCATGAAATTAGCGATTGTCTGTTCGACCTTCACAGTTCGAAACAAATACAGATGGGATATGGACTACGTCATGAGTTGCTTCATCGTGATTGGTGATAGACCACGGGCTGAAGAAGTGTCCTCTCTAATGAAAAGTGTGGAAAGCTGACCCCCCTCCCTTTTGAAGGATTTTCTTAAAGATAGGTTTTTGGAAAAAAAAAAAAAAAAAGAAGAAGAAGAAGAAGAGAGAGTTCTGCGACGAATCGACTAGACTTCCTGAAAATGATTCAACAGGCCGGAGATTCCGTCTATAAACAAAGTGAGCCACTTGTGGTTTCACGACGTGTGGTGGTTTACTATGGTCACTATGGTTTTTCACCTTGTCATAATTAAGGTCTGCCGCAGACCGATGCATTAGATTCGTCGTAAACTCCAGAACTCTGAAAATCTCCGTCCTTGGAGTGAACTGCACTTGTGAATCAAATTTAATTCTTTATATTTCATTATTTTGTAAATAATAATTTTTGACAAATAGAGTTCTGCATATATATTTATAATGCTTGTAAATAAAAATTAAAGTGTTCCCATGAACCTTAAGTGATCCTTCTTGAAGCCGTTATAGATCAAATAATGCTTCAAAAATTCCATATTAGAGGCAAATAAACTTACGGTCGAGTACTTTATATTAAAAGTTTTTCATGCTATATTACAGAGACACTGGTAAAATGTTTTGTAAGATAGTGTATATTCGCCAATATTGTAACGTAGATTTAATGCAATATTAATCAACTTCTATCAATCGAAACATATTTTTACATTAATAATAATATTACTTTATTGGTTGTGAGTCCAATAATTTACAGAAATTTTTCCAACAATTTACCAACCAAAAATTTAGGAATTATTTGAATTTTTATTGTAATATTTAATCGGTAGTTATATTACACATATTTTATATTCACAAATTTTTCAATTTAGTTATTTGTACAACATCGCATCTTTCAATGAACGCTAAAATAAAAAGCAGTCGTTTTTCATATGTATAATATTTTTTATTTTTTTTTTACTTTATTTTATTTTATTTATGTTTTTGGCTAAATTACATTCACAAAAAAAAAAAAAAAAAAATGAAAAAAAAAGATGAATTTATCATGTCTAGGAATTAATATTAGTTATTTAATGCATTCTTTATGTTGCTTTGATTTAGAGGAAAAATAATTAATAAAAATCACAACGCATTCCCATTGAATTGGACAGAGATGGTACTCATTTCACTAAATTTCAATTATGGTTTTTATTTTTAATTCAACTAATTATTTATATGGTACTTATGTTTCACATTATGTTTTAATGCTTTAGTTACTTTATCTGGCTCCAGTCAGCATGGGTTTTTTAATTTTTTTTAGATATATTTAAATGACTCATTTCTTTATAAACTCTTTAAAGAAACCGACATTTTATCTTTCGATAACTTTCAATATAGCCACTATGGAAATTTATGAATAAAAGATTGTGCTTCTCGATTATCATAAAACACTTCAGTTTATTTACATAGTCCCGTTCCTCTACAAACTATGCAGGAACCGACATTAACCTCCCAATCTAAACAAAAAAACAAAGAGTCTGCAGGAATTCCAAATTCGTAAAGATAAAATTTCACTTCATGTTTTTTTCTTCTTTCCACTACTTAAGGACGGCATTCATAACAACGCCGTTGTACTTTGTTTAAATTAAACTTTCTGCTTGCTTGCTATACAAGTGCGGACATATCCATCTATCAGCGACAAACATAAAAGCAAAAAAAAAAAAAAAAAAAACTCCTTTATAAAAATTGGATGATGATAGAAAGATAAGACGAGGCGCCTCAGATGTCGCCTTGCTCTCTTATCCTCTAGATTTCCGGTCGTTAGGCGGGCTACTTCTAGTCAGCCATTAATTAAAACCCGTTGGCTAAAAGTGAAATACGGTTTAGACAGACGCCACACTCGTTAAAACATAAGTAACGATAGAGTGAACCCTATCCTGGCTGTGAAATAATTGTAAAGACGATTCTCAAGATCGTTGAGAGAAGTAATTCAGCGAAGTGGTAACGTGATTCAAAAATAGATCGCGAATGGGTGTCGTGATTGAAATTTATATAAGTAAATTCAATTAACTAATGTCTTCTATATATAGAGTAATTTGGTCTCATCAGTGAAGGAGTGGGCTCGTGCAGTTTGATGCTCTTAGGTCCTGAATGGGTTTTGCATGCTTCCTGATCGTCAACAAGTGGAAATCTGACAGAAGGGTGGATTAAAGCTTTTATTGTCTCTTTGTTTATCCTCGGCCTCAAAAAGTGAGATTTGGAACGAGATATTGAGTTGCACTCAGGGAGAAATCTTAAAAATGAATCTTCCAAACAAAATGAATCTTCCAACCGAAATCCGTCACTAGTCGTTTTTATTTTATTTTAATGGGGTCAGTAATATTTAAAGCGATTAAAAAATCAAACATAAAAAAATTTTTAATTGATGTTAGTTGTAAAAAAATGCATTAAGTTGATCTTCTGATCATTCAAGTTGGATAGAGGAACTTAGGGGCCACCAGAGGACAGTAAAGATAAAGAAAGAGATAAAGATCTAAACATGTATGATTCCTGGAATTTAAAAAATTATATCTTCACTATGACACTCTAATTTTTATTTATTAAAATTCCATAATATATGCGAAAAGTTGACCTTCTTATACTTCCTGGAGGTGCTAGAAGTGGACATGGATAATTTAAGACAATTCAGCAATTTTGGCAAATTTATGGCAATTCAGGTGTTATATTTACTATATCATATGAAATGTACAAAATTAATGATAATTTTTCTTTAATTCTTTTTTTTTTTTTTTTTTTTACATAAAATATTCTGCAGGCGTCTGGTATATATACATATATATATTTATATATATATATATATATATATATATATATATATATATATATATAAATATATATATATATATATATATAAATATATATATATATATATATATATATATATATATATATATATATATATATATATAATATATATATATATATATATATATATATATAATATATATATATATATATATATATATATATATATATATACCATTTATGTATGTATTGTATATATATATATATATATATTAACGTATTGAGACATTGAGTTGTATTCCAACAAACCATATGTACAATTTTGTTCAATAAAGCATCAAGAAAAAAAGAAAAACATCTGAGTCTAGGATGATTTAAAATTTATATTATTAAAATCACGTAATATATACAAAAGTTGATCTTCTTATACTTCATAGAGGTGTTAGAAGTGGATATGGTCGGTTTATGACCAAAGCCGAAAATTTTAATATGTCAATTCAATTGCTATATTTACTACATCATATGAAATGTACAAAATTAATAATAATTTTCTTGTTATAATTTCTTTTCTTTTTACATGTTCCGCAGGTGTCCTGGTTGTAGCGATGTACATTAATGCTATATATATTAATATATTGGGACATTGAGTTTCATTCGCACAAACCATATCAATCAAGAAAAAGAAAAATCTGGGTTTAGATTTAAAATTTCTTTACAAAATACCGGAAGATGAGATATCTGGCAACAATGTATAAAACGTGCTTCATTTCCGGGAGAACGTGCTACATAGACCCCTATATGTATTACTCATGACCTGTGACTGACCCTGTGACCAAGGGTCACTCTATTCCCCCTCTCATCATCTCTCAGAAAAGAATCAGTTTCAAAAGTAGCGACGAAAAGCGATGAGTCATGACCTTAGAGTGAGGGTCTGGTGAGAAAAGATGCTAATGGCCTCGTCTCTGCGGGAGGTCACTTAATGGATAATGCAATGTGTTCGGATCCACTTTTAAGTGTTATAAATCAATACGTTGCTGTTATAATTATGTCCAATTTGTAAAAATAATTATAAAAATTGTTCCTAGAATCAAGATTTCCAGCATTCTTTTTGAAGAACTTCCTTTCCCCCTCCCAATTTTCTGTTGACAATAATATCCCCTATTTTCGGTCATTATATTAAAAAAAAAAAAAAAAAAAAAAAAAAAATGAGCAGAAATAGCATTGATTAAGTTAGTTTTACTTTCAAATGCTATTTAGAATGCATTATGTGAAATATATATATATATATATATTTTTTTTTTTTTCAGAATTATTCAGTAGTTGAAATGTATATTTTTTTCAAAATTTATATTGCTAACTATTTTAGATTTCAAGAAAATTCACTTGGATCATCTCTTCCTTTGACTTTGTTGTAATTTGAGGATATTAATGCATATTTATTGATTTTTAATTTTTATTTAATTAGTTCTTTTATTTTAATGTAACTGATAATTGATTGTATAATACACACATTATATTTATCAGACATATTAATAATATATTTTTTATTATTTTATAGATTTGAGTTTAAATTTTTGCAATAAATAGTTTAACTAGAAATAAAAAATAAAAAAATTCTTTACTTAAAAAGTACTTTGAAAGATGTCAGAATAAAAATTATTATTCACGTTATTTATTATTTTTTTTTAAATTAATCTAGTCATTTCTTTTTCTTTTTCCAATTTTAATCCTCTATTTATGTTTTTACAGTGGATTAGAAGATGCAATCTAACTAAGTTAATATTAGCTTTTTAAAAGTAATTTAAGTTTTATGGCAGTATTTTAAAAATACGAAATATACTAAAATAATACATGAATTTAAAAATTTTCCATGTAAATACTATTCTTTGTATGCGAAAACGTAAAATCAACAATTCACTACATAAATCACCTTTATTACATTATTCGTAAACTTCATAAGACGTATTCCCATAAATCTACTTTTTCTTCATGTTTTTTATTTATTTTTTCTCACCTATTTTTTTTTTTAAGAAAGACGTTGCTCGTATATTATTTATAAAAAAGTAAATAATTAATTATATCATTACTTCATTCAATTTTTGAACATGGTTTAATATGATAAAACTTTTCTACTTTCTTGTGTGTCATTAAAACGATGTTCTAAGCCTCTAATTTTTATTTTACTTGAATCTGCATTCCAATTTAATGTAAAAAGAGATAAATATATGAGAACGCTATATAGAATATTTTTTTTTCTTTCTAATGCAGCTGGCAAACACTTAGACAGCTTGGTCATGGATGCCTTAAGGCAAGCGCTGCACAGACGTTACTCACTTTGCATTACCCAGGGGGCGCGTGTAACTTGAAGATAAGCCACGGACGCGGAGTAACAATGCCCCCAACGTTCTACGATCATAATAGACCGGGACCTACGATTTAAAGTGGATTCCGAACCACTACAAATATCCATGGCACCGCCGGGACTCGAACCCGAAACCTGTGGTACCGAGCGCCAGAGATATATAGAATATAAACGCAATTTAATATGTATATTATATATTGCGTTCTCATATATTTATATTGCGTCTATATAGAATATAAACGCAATATAAATATATGAGAACGCAATATATTATACACGCAATATAAATATATAAGAACGCAATATAAATATATAAGAACGCAATATAAATATATGAGAACGCAATATATATTATACACGCAATATAAATATATAAGAACGCAATATATAATATACACGCCATATAAATATATGAGAACGCAATATATAATACTCAAGTAAGGATTGACGCAAACATCCTTCGGACTCATTATATGTAAAGTTCATTGACTTAAATTCCAATTCCAGGCAGAACATTAATATTTTTGTTTATTTTGAAGAGTTCAATAAAAAGAATTCCTATAAATGGGTACTTATTACCATGGGGAAATATAGATTAAAAATTGATGAGATTTTCATTGTATGCTTGAACGTCTTCTGAAATAGGTGTTATGCCATTAAAAATTACATTAGAAGCGGAATGGAATCTTTGAAAACTGTCTAAGCACTTTTTTTTTTTAATTACTTCGATAATATAGATTCTAAAGGAGTTGAGATCTAGATATTCATCTTCTAAGTGCTGAAATCAAAAATACAGGTTAACTTAAATAGTCAAAAATTATTTGTTGTTGTTGTTCTTATCCCACTTGGTCGACAAGAACATCTAGATCAAGTCCCTGTACCCATGTGTTCTCATGGAAGGAGGGAAGGGAAGCCAACTTCTGTTGTGATGGAGCACCCGTCAGTAAAAGTCTAACTTGGCTCCGAGTCGCAGAAAAAAGAAGGCAATGCCTTTCGGGAGGACTTTACAGGGAATTACCCCGCATTTAAGTATCGTATGGGAGAAAACATGGAAACTCCCACCAAATAGTCCGACTAACGAGGCAAGATACTGAACATCCCAAATGCCATTGAGGCTCCTCGTTTTTTGAAGCAGTGTCTCCAACAAAGCCGCCAGCGGATTGAACCTCAGTCCTAATGCTTATCAGCGGCGCACGTTGCCACGAGTAGGGCAAAATGATTTGAAAATAGTTATGCAAGACTAATTTCGAACATAAAATCAACAAACGAAAAAGCAAATGATAAGACGTTTCTATTGACATAACCTTGTCCAATGGATGCCGCCTGTATACACGCATACTGAATTAAAATCTCTAAATTTAAGGAAAATACAAATGTCACTTTCTTCTTTGGATAATGATGTTTATTGCTTGAAGAATTTTTCTTTTCATTTTGTACTCTTTCCACAAATTGCAATGTTCCGTAGTCAACACATGCTATAATTGCATAAGTGATTATCCACTTGATGTAAAACAGCATCGAGCTACACAACAATGATAATGACTTTGCTTATCAGACTAATTAATAAGAGAAATCAGACATCTAATGAATGGGACTAATTAATAAGAGAAATCAGACATCTAATGAATGTTATCATATATGTTAAATAAAAATTAAACCCTTATTTCGAAATAATCAAATATCCGGAGGTGATTACATCAATCAGCAACACAAATAAAATTTATCAAACTCAGATCACGTTCCATGATTGTTTACATTCAATGCTGACTAAAGATATTATGAAAATTAGTTTTAAATTACATTCAAAGAAGCATATCGAATATATAGAGACACAGTTGCATGCTGACTAAAGATATAATGAAAATTAGTTTTAAATTACTTTAAAAGAAGCATATCGAATACATAGAGATACTGTTACAACATCGAATATTATCAAACTGTCACTCAACAATTCTAATTAAAAACTTGATATTTATTGTAAGAAAGATACGGTAATAAATAAATCATCACATTTAAATTTCATAATGAAGTTTGAGTAAGTTACTCATAAAAGGAAATGAAAACATCAAAACAATAAGACACTTGGTATGTATTTACTGTAATTTTTTTTTTATATAAAATCGCTTTAATTTTTCCTTAAAAATTTCTTAAATAAATAATTAAGAAAGGAATAATATTAAATAATTCGTAAGAATAGACTAAAAATATATGAAGAATCATGACTACAGGCTAAAAAGAATCTCTTCTCCAGTAGTCTAATTTCTTTCTGGATAAAATAGTTTATTTAGGTTAATTAGTTCTTTTCGCGATTCAGCATCTAACAAGAAGTCTCGTCATTTGCATTAATGTCTTCCATTATATCAAATTACCATCGATAACAGATTCATTTGTATTTTTTTTTCAAGAAGACTATCCTTGCAGCCATTACTCCTGTTACTCAGCCTATTAAATTAAAGCTTCTTAATTAGAGGCTGAATATTTTCTTAATATAATCACAACCTTGATTGTAAAATTTCAGCGCTAAATTGCCAAACATGCAGACATCAAGCCGAAAATGTGTACTGGGATTCATATTTTCTTTGCCATTTTATAAACACGCCATCAATCTCTCATATTATTCAAGAATAATATGACAGAGAAATTTTTTACAAGGAATTTTTTTTCCCATCTTCGAAAAATGGTTTTTACAAGATGCTAACAAAAGTTACAACTTTCAAAAAAAAAAAAAAAAAAAAAAAAAAAGTTAGGTGTTTTTTTCTATAAATATTTTTTTATTCAACTGCATGTTGTTTTCAGGGGCCTGATGTCTGAGTGACTAGAGCTCCGGCACTCATTCCCACAGGTTTCGGGTTAGTGTCCCAGCGGTGCCATGGATGTTTGTAGTGGTTCTGAATCCACTTTAAACCGTAGGTCCTGGTCTATTACGTCCGTAAGAGAATTGGATGTAGAGCTGGCAATCCTACCTAGTAAAAAGAAACGTATCGAAATCCGCCAGTAGGCAGATGGCCTTGGCCCATTATGGGGTTGTTGCGCCAATGATGATGATGATGTTGTTTTCGCAAGATTCTTGAATACAGAAAATCTTCAGTAACATTTTTATAAGGATTCTAATTGTTGAAATTTTGCCAGCATTCATGATTATGTCATTGACTTTTATATAAATAACTTTAAATATTATTCGCAAATTAATACAGTGAAAGACATAAAAAATGTCTGCATTTCCATTAATTTTATCTTTTAAATCTGTTTGTAATCTTACATTGGGTTCAAATCTAGTACAGACGCAATATGAAGAATTGCTTTATCACTAAACTGCATTGTAGACTGAAAAAGAGATGTCTTGTAGATATGTGTATCTCAGTTGACGATGTGCAAATTTTGAAGATCTATGTGATTGGTTGACGCACTGATTCGTAAACTTTTTTTGGTTCATGACCCCCTTTCAAATTTAAAAATTGTCAACGACTCCACACCATTGATATTCAAAAGAATATGAAAACACACTACATGAAATTTATATTTTATTTTAACAACATATTTTATATAATATTATTTATATTTTATTATATCAACCACCAAAGATAGATATCAACCATCTTTGAAATCAATCACAAGAATTACAAATTCAATAAAAGTGGTTGTAGTACTTACTATATAGTAAAAAAAAAAATTTAAAATGTAAAAATAAACATTATTAATAACAAAATGTTAAAATGATTTCATTTTTAACGTGAACATGAAGAAAAGTTTAAAAGGGGTAATTTTGCAAATCTTTATCTCTCTTTTTTTACTTGTTTCGGGACTTCTCTGGGGTCAGGACCAAAATTTTGATAATCACTGGATTAAATGATCATTCCTTGCTATTTTAAAATAGTATTGAAAAAATTTCAGAAAAACATTTGCAACTTAAAATCAAGCTTTTAATTAGTAGAAAACGGAATAATTGTATTTTTTTCAGTGGACTAATAAAAGTTTTTAAAATTATTTTCTTTTATTTGTTTGCAAATACTCTATTGAAGTGGTTATAATAAATTTAACAGTATATCAATATAACTAATATATTCTTTATAAGACTATAATGCATTCTATGAATATTCGCGAATTTTTTATATTTTTTGGCTTAAAATTCATTAGAAATTTTATAAAATCCATTCCATATTTTTGGCAGAATTAGTTGCAATAAAAGCTTTCAAAAATAGTTCTTTAAGAAATGCCAATATTTCGATAATGTAAGTTAACTTTGATGCGTGATATTAAGTATTAAAAATCTTTACCTTTATAAATGGATAAATATAGATAATAGATATATATATAATAGATATATAAAATTATCTTATGGAAAATTTATTTCTACTAAACGGAATCTCACGGATGTCATTCTAGTCACAACAATTTTATTTTCAAAGACAAATTATTTAATTCTCTCCCAAACCAGCAATATCGTATACAAGCAAGCAGACTGCAAAATGTTAATGTAATGTTAGAAAATAAAGAAAGAGGAGCTCCAAAGAAAAAAAAAAGAAAGAGAAGGTTAATAAAACCACTGAACCAACTGTAACCCAAGAAAGGTGGTTTTGCTTTCCTTATCTATTCTAGGGTGATAATTTTATGACCTTTCCATCACTCGACAGCATTCTACAGTGATATGGAGGGCATATTGATAGTGTGTAACGGATCCCTCAAGGAAGGAAGGCCCCATTACCCTTTACCAACCCCCTCCCCCACCCCCAAACAACTTGAAACCATATAGAGGTGCTGGCTTTTATCTAGATCATGTGTTACAAGTGCATTACAGAGGTTCTCTATGGTTCGGGGTTTATTCGAAGAAAAAGAAAGAGACAAGCCATTACTTGTCTCAGGAAGATTTGTGTGATTTTTAATCTCCAAAAGTACATCTTTCTTTTTTTGAAACTCTGCATTATCATTCAGCTCTGTTTCACGAAATGTGTATTATTTTTAAATCTAGAAGAGGGAATAATTATATTCAAACAGAACTGTTAGTGTAGCAAGGGACATATATGAATTTAGTAAGGTTCAGACGATATCAGTTTAATTCAGGGGTTTTAATCTGATATAAGAACCCTTGGGGGTCCAAGGGACGTATTCAGGGAGTTCATAAGCTTGGATAATGATATTTTTCTTCTTTTTTCATTCACTTCTGATTGAATCTAATATTGCCCTGAGAATGAAGGCAATAAATTATAATATTATTACTTATAATATTATTATTAATTAATATAATATTACAATTTATTAATAAATTTAATATTATTATTAATTAATTGTATTTGTGATTACGAATCACAATAAAAAGTTTTTATTTCACATAATAATTTCATGTAAAATAAACATCAGCAATTTTTTAATTTTCAATTTAAATTATCCTCTAAATTATGACAAATTTTGTTATTATTTAATTTGCTTAGGAAAATCACGCATATGAGTTCTACGTTTTTGTAGTTTTACTAATAATTTAGTTATTTTTATTTTGTTTTGCGTATTTAATAATATTATTCCAAGAAGGGGTTATGCTCTTCATCTTATTGTCAAAAGGAGTTTGTGGAACAAAAAAGGTAATAAATTCCTGATTAAACTACTAGTTAAAATTTTATTTCATTAAAATATTATAAGTTAAATACAAATAAGAATTTTCTTGCAAAACTCATATTTCACTTTAGTCATGCATGAAAGTTGACTTGCTTAATTTTATTATTGTCTGAAATTATATATATTGTAACGATATAAATACTAGACTTAAAACGGCTTCAAGAAGATGGGCACTTTCAGGTCCATAGGATTTTATTTACAAACACTATATATATATATATATATATATATATACATCTCATATACATATCTCTAGAGTAGACATTTCTCAGCCCCGTGGTCTGTCACCAATCATGATGGAACAACTCATAGTATATCATATTCAATTTGTAGTTGTCTCGACCTGTGAAGGTCGCACAGACATTAGCTAATCTTCTCATTATAATGATACCTGATATCTATTATCAGATTTGAGTGACAAGATGTTATCATCAGTACAAACACTAATTTCATGTAATATAACTATCCACAATACAGATCGTCTGCTGTCAAATTTGAGTGATGGGTTTATTATATATTTTCAAATAGTAAACATTCCTCTCTCCTGGGAATGAAATACCAAAACTTTTCTCGTGAAAAAAAATTGCTACAATATATACGGACAATTAGCAACCGCATAACCCCTCTCCCAGAATATATTGATCCATCTAGTAAAAGAAATTTTAAAAAGTTTAAAAAAATTCTATATTTCAAACATAAGACTGGATGAGTCGATAATCAACCGAGAACAAGCTTCCAACTGAAATAAACTTAATTCGAATTAGTTGCGGTGTTATTATAATGATTTTATTTACAGTTTATAGATTTCAAGATTTGAATTAGCGAGCACGACTGAGAAAAATAAACTAAATTAATTAGCTGTACGATTATTTTTATCACTCAGTTATTTTTTTATACCATTCAAAGAACACCAGAAAGTTTTATTTATGTGTCAAAAAGGCTCTACCTAACCATGATAAATCCTGAA
Organism: Caerostris extrusa; assembly: GCA_021605095.1. NCBI lineage: Eukaryota > Metazoa > Arthropoda > Arachnida > Araneae > Araneidae > Caerostris > Caerostris extrusa. The sequence goes on from BPLR01017441.1 coordinate 49,502, forward strand.
CTTCTATTTCATGAAATCACAAATTTGTAAACATTCGTCTATATCGTTATCTTATCATATCACTTTAAAGTAACAATTGATTAACACTGTACAAACTCATCGTTTGCCACCCAATAAAAGTTCTTTGCTTTCCCGAAAGTAAACGTTCCCACAATCTTATCTGCATAGCGTAATCCTATAATGATCCTGAGAAAAATCCACCCGCCGAGAAAGATTCCGCTACCCACAAAGGAAATCTGTGTGATACCATTGGCGCAAGATAAAAGTCAAAGCAAAAGAGTAACTGGCTTGTCCATGTGGTTCTTGATGAAGAGTGATTAATTCTTCCAGTTGCATGTTTAATTAACTGACGTGGGTAGGTGAATCACTAATAAAGTTTGAAGAGTTGATTAATGAGAGTCAATGTCTTTTTAGTGGAGAGCGCGAGTCATTCACTTTGTATTCAGAGAGGCGGATGTTGTGCGAATTCTTCAATTGGCATGATAAAAATAGCGGTGATTCTTTTCAAAAATTAAATTTATATTTTATTGGACTATATTTAAAATCATAATAAATGAACGTTATACTTAATGATAATAAAAGTATGCATATTTTAACTTTTTTATTCTGTTAAAATTTAAGAGGCTATGTTTATATGTATAAAATTTTAGAAAGCGGGATTTGTTGCAATTTTTTTATCGCAGTTATAAGCAACAGTGAAAACATCACAATTGCTATTGTGACTTGTAGTTACACTTTGTTGCAAACACAAATGTGATAAGGATTCATAAATGTAGTTCAAAGCAATTCGCACAAAACAAATCTTCATTTTGAATATTAATCTAAACAGTAATAAACCTTGTGTGGGGATATTTGCAGTTTTTGTTATTAAGATACTAACTTCGTTTTCTATTACTAATAAATATATTTTTACACGAAAATGCACACTTTTATGATAGCTATTGAAATGAACTAGATCATGGAATTCTTGTAATATTATTTGTTGCAAATATTTTCCATTTTTTATGTGTAAATCGTATAATTAGAGTAATTTTTTCATGTAATTAAATTACTCCTATAAATTTCTTTCACAAGCATGATTTGTTGAATAAAATTAATTTTCAGCAATAAATTTGATTTTTAAACTTGAAATTTGTAAAATACTTTTAGAAAATCCTCATAGTAAAAGTATCAAAAAGAAATTTTATCATTTCTATAAATATTGTGAATTAATATTTGCTATTTTTAAAGTGGGCCTTTATTACATGGCACCTGGTAAGCATTCATTTTCCTCAGGCGGCTGGTTTTAGAAAAAAAGTAACAACTTAAGTTAAGTAGTGGGTTATATGCCGCTTTATCTTCTATTACTTGATTTGCAGTATCAAATTTTTTCACTTAATTAGGGCATAAACGTCAGCGATTGAGTTAAATCTGAAATAATTTTTTTTTTTAATTTTCTGATACAAACCTAAATGAATTATATAAAATATACAATCTTATTTTTCTCAAACATACTTATATTGGGTGATAATAAACATAGAATTACAAGTAAAAGACACTGAAAACTAATTTCGGTAAATTATACTCATACTAATGATCTAAATAATTTAACGAGATAAAGAGTTTCACACTTCACATTCAAATTACTTTCTACCCCCCCCTTCCTCTTAGTCATTAGCTGTTATTCTCTGCTTCTCCCCTCCCCCCATAACTGCTTTTTCTTTCTCATTACTGCTTTCCTTTGACATCCGAATGTGATTGAAGCTCTTAAGTCAAACATAAAAGTGACAAAGTGATTTCTGGCCGCTTGCAAAAATATCGCGGGAAAAAATATCAGTGTTTTTTTTTCTTTTCTTCTGCTTATTTTAATCGTAGGTTGCAAAGACATATGGAGACCGCGAATTTCACACACTGTATTTTCACCGCGAGTCACACACACACAAATAAACTAAGAAAATTATGTATTATATATTTATTTTATTTATATATAAAATAAACATGATAATGAAAAATAAAATAATGTAATAAAAAAGCAATTAAAGAATTTGATGCATGTCATTATATGGATTTAACAAATATTTTAGTAATTGATACGATTTTTGTAGTAACTAGATGCAAAAAGTTATAAGTCAAATGGTTTCTATTTATTTATTTGTTAATATTCATACTTGAAAACGTTTCTAACAAATATATGTTTATCCAAATAGGCTTGAATTTTCTGGCAACAATCGTAGCTACTTTATTGACAGTAATTTAAAAATGGATGATGTTTTCAGCAATCCCATAAAGTATGTACAGTAACGTGTCGGCCTATATTAGACCTATAACGGCTTCAAGAAGAGAGCCACTTTCAGGTTCATGGAAACACTAATTTTTATTTGCAAGCACTATATACATATATATATATATACAAATACAGTACTCTGGATTATTATAATTTATTATTTACAAAAAGGAAATTTAAAGATTTAAATTTGATTCAGAAATGAACGATTAAATCACAAGTACAGTTCACTCGAAAGTCGGTTTACTTTGAAAACAGACGGATACTACGGCCTATTCAGTCACTTCAGAGGGAAAAAAAACATATCTTGTCGACTCATCGAAGATCTCTCTTCCCTTTCCCCCCAAAACCTCTCTTTTTAAAACAATCCGTGAAGTGGGAGGGATGTCAGCTTTCTTCGCTTTTCATTAGAGTAGACATTTTTCAGCTCGTGGTCTATCACAAATCACGATGGAACAACTCACGGTGTAGTTTATATTCAATATGTAGTTGTTTCGACCTGTGAAGGTCACACAGACATTCGCTAATTTTCTGAGTCTCATTATACATGATATCGAATATCTACTAACAGATTTGAATAACAGGTAATTATATTTCATGCAAAACACTAATTGCTTGTAATATAACTACCCACAATACTGTTTGTCTGCTGTCAAATTTGAGTGATGGGGTTATTATATACTTGTCAAATAACATACATTCCTCTCTCGTGAGAATGAAATGTCAAAACTCTTCCCGTGAGAAAAAAAAAAAAAAAAAAATGTTAAAGTACCAATTTCTAATTTTTGGATATACAACTCTCTTGTGTAAGGGTAAAGTGATAATATAAAAAAGAAAAATATAGATCGAGAGCCTGATTGCAGGGTTAAGACTTTTTGAACTAAAATTTTTATTTCCTAGTTTGCAGTAAATTAGAAAAGACCGAATAAAATATTTTTCTGACATTTAAGTGTTTACTTTTTTGCAATAAACTACAATCAGATCATTTTCCATGTTTTAGTTTTCCTTTAAGATTTAAAAGTTTTAAAAAACGTTACCTACCATATGACTTTTTTAAACGATAATCCGAAACACTAGAAAAGCAACAAATGGCCGTGGTCTATATATCCTTTAACAAGAGACTAAAAACTGGATTTAGTATTTTATTTTCCGTCCCCATTTCAATGCTTCATAAGGTTTCGAAATATCCATCACTATTGTAAATCATTGTTTTCTTGCTACTTTTTCAAGGTGATTAGGCCAGAGTGGCTTGTTGGATAGCACGTTAATTTGGACTCGGAATGTGTATTGGAATTTGTAAGCCTTTCAATACAGCTGTAGGTGCCATTACTCATGCTTTCAAACTTGATTCCTACTGTTTTCTTTAGAAGAACTGTATCTGTCTGGAAGTTAAGATCTACCCTTATTTACTCTGTAAATAGTGTAAATAAATTTAACTTCAATAAATAGAGGATGTTGTCTACGTCCATAAGATAAGTAGAGTTTGTTGGAACCCAAAGAAAGTAATGATGTTTAAATACTGAACCAACCTAAGTTTAAATTTGAACCGAAAATAGAAAGTCGTTATATATCGGATTAGTGTAAACTTCCTGAATGGCACTCTTAGAGGTCTTAATTCAAATTTGTGGTGGTACAATGTGGGCTCATTGTAATAGGGCCCTTGGTACTTCATTGGTAACACTAAATCTATTACTCCTTTACTGCTTTAGTGGCGAATGATTTAGATCCGAGTGAACAGCATTCAAAAACAACTCTCCAAGAGCATTAATACCATACGATGAATCATAACATACGTTGAATATCATCCGAACTATATTCTCAGAATATGAGTTAAAACAGTTAAATAAATTAGTATTATATATATATTTATATCTAGGAAATATCCTCCAAAAGGGGGGCAACGAAGAGGTTAAATTATTATCAAACTTTCCTTTCCTTTGTTTGGGACTGAATGGCGTCTTTCAAGAAATAATGAAATTATGCTTGCTTTTTTTCCTTCTGCTTTCATGATTTTATTTATGACACATTGAAGCAAAAATAAAACAGGGACGCACATATGTTAAGTGTAAAATGGGATACACAAAAAAATATGCATATTTTTTTATATCATACATATATATAAATATATATATATATATTTAATATATTAGTACATAAATAATATAATGTACTAATGGATTAGATTCATGACATCACATTGAATTAATAAGTGCTGAATATTCGATTCTACTTTTGTAGTAATCCACCTTAAAAGTCATTAAACAAATGGTTTCTATTTAGTAATTTTTAATATTTTTAGGTAAAAATGTTTATTCGCAAACAAAAATTTATCCAAATAGACTTGACGTGGAACAACTACATCTATATGTTTTCGACATTGCCATAAAATAACTTTTGAAGAAAACATTTGCCGATGACTAATGCCTTGATAACCGACACAGTCAAAACGCTAATGTTAAGGTAAAATTAACGAAAAAAAAAAATAAATAATGAAAATAAATTAATAAAAAATAGTGCAGATAGAGAAACTACATCCAGACCAGCACGTTACTGACAAAAATTAATTTCTGAAATAAATTAATAAAATATTTTTTAAATATTTTTCTGTTTATATTTTTTTGTTATTAAACTAAAGCAAGATCATGTTCCATGTTTTAACTTTTCATCAAACACTGAGAATCTTTCTAAAGCGTTTCATATCGTGAACTAAAACTGGCCTTTTATAAGGAGGGCCACTGTCTATGAGTGTAACAATTTGTAATGTTTATTTTGTTTACTTTTTTTGGTTGCCTTAAGTCAACAAATGAGGGATTCTTTAAATATACAAATGGTTTCTATTTAGTAATTTATTTATAAAAAAATAATTGTCTTAACTAACCTGAGGACAAATTTCTTAGTTATGCTACATCCGTAATTTTCGATTGAAGATTACAACTTGAAGAAAACAATCAAAATCAAAAAAAGTGAAAATCTATTGATAAAAACCAGAAGGTTATATTTAACTTTCAGGCCCTTTTTCTTTTCTGGTTCTTTGTCATGATTGACATTTAATGGACAATCTTTCAATGTGGAAGTGAAAATTATGTTTCCTTCCTTTCAGCTTACATCATGCTTTTTTGATAAGGAGTCGTGAAATTTTCACTTCTCTTTTGAAAGCTCGGTATTACGTCACAAAATCAAATTACGAATGACGCATATTCTTTTAAGGAATTGCAATTATTTCTTAAGGTAAATAAAAATTCATAGAAATTCTCTATGATTGAATATTAAAATGAAATATTTTTGTTGTGACTTTCTACTAGGAAATATTTTCAGAACCATTAAGATGGTTTTTTTTTTTTTTTTCCCACGTCTTACAACGAGAATTTAACTAATTTGAAATTTGATTTAAATTTTCTGTCTCTAAAATTCAATAAAGCGAAGTACCAAGCCAAGAAAGAAAATTATAAGTAGTTAATTTTATTGTTTTAAATATATCCAAGTTAATTTATAATTAACAAATGATTTATTTCATTTATATAATTTATTTCATTAAAATTTTAATTAAAGTTATTTCATTTATTTCTTTAAAGTTATGCCAGTTATTTCATATATTTATTTTCTTTTATTTCCTTCTTTAGTATTTCAGTATTTACAAATGGGGATTTAATTAAATTTATATCTTAATAAAGAATACATTTTAAGATTAAGATATTTCAAGAACCACAAAAATGTAATATATTTTCGTTATGCACAATTTCTTTTTGTGTGTGTGTGCATTTGCTTTTACTTTATATTTTAAATCGCATCTTTTAAAAAAATGAAAATCTTTAATGGATTCACTTATTTATGCCCAGTAGAGATTTATTTATATGACAGTGACTCACAGGCCACTGTTGACTTTCTAGAAATCCAACTCATCTACTTCAATTTTTTTTTTTTTTTTTTTAATTTTTAAATTTTTTTTTTTTTTTTTTTTTAAAGAATTTTAAATGAAATATTAAAACAGGAAATATGATTCAGTTTTATTTTAATGAAAAAAATAAATATTTTAATATTAGAAAAACATTTTAATCAATGTCTTCTTATTTATTGCAAAATAGAAAACTGCCTTTTGTCGATAACACGTTAGCTCGGTTGCTCGGACTATGTACAGTGACTGACAATTAATGAATAAAAAACACATTTTATTATTTAATAGTGGGCCCGTTTCGTGAGAATAATTATCAGAAATTATTCAAACTTGCAATTTTAAAATAATTATTGATATATATATAAATTTTTACTTAAAAATTAAAAAATATCCTAAAAAAACTCAGATTAATAGCTAATTTGATTTTTTGGTTTAAATATGTGAACGATTCATTTGTTTAATTAAAATACGGTACAACATGCAAATTAAATGTTCATATGTAGTATATTTGTTTTGTTTTAAAATTTAACTTAAAGAAGTGTAATTTCAGTCACTTTTTAAATGTAAATAAAGGTGTATGATACTTTCTACACTCACTGCATGTCATTATATATATATATATATATATATATTTACGATATTTATTGACGTAAACAATATTTATGACTTTAAAAATTTGCTCTAAAAAAGAAATAGAAGTGATTGTTTCTACATAATACATTAAAATTTACAATTTACAATGTACAGATATTTCGTGTGCATTATTATTTAAATGATATTCCTAAGTTTTCGTCGTATTGTTAATTTAATATGCCGAAATTGACTTAAACTATATTCAATTAGCCCAGTGGAGAGACTTTTTTTATAGTTATGTTTTTATTTTCAAAAGCTAGAAATTTCGACTGTGGTAATTTGCCACTAACGAAACAGATATGTAACAGGTTCAACGTTAATCAGGATGCACTATAGGGAAGGGACATTGATACACTGCGGCCGCGTTTTACCACCACAATTTTGAATGAATACATAAGATGCCCTTGAGCATATCCGTACTCCCTCCCAACCGAAGGGAACCCAACAGAAGGGTTTTTTATTTTATTCTAATGCAGCTGGCAAACACTTAGACAATTGTCTTTGATGCCTTAAGGCAAGCACTGCATAGACGTTATTCACTTAGCACTACCCAGGAGGTGCGTGTAGCTTGAATATAAGCTACGGACGCGGAGTAACAATACCACCGCAACGCTCTACGATCCTGTTAGACCGGGATCTGCGGTTTAAAGTGGATTCAGAACCACTACAAACATCCATGGTACCGCCGGAACTCGAAACCGGAACATGAGATACCGAGCGCCAGAGCGCTAGCCACTCGGCCTTTCAGGCCCGAAGGCTTTTTCTGCTCTCCTATAGATTTTTCATGCCGAACTTCGGCAACGATTTCAGAAGTCGATATACGAATTTTATACAACTCATTTTAAGATTTTTTACTTTCAACTGTGAAATTGAAATAAGTTAAAAATTATTAAAATATCAACTTTCTCATGTGTGTAAGCGAATATTTTGATTTATTCGAAGCGGAAATTTTATGAGTGGGTGAATTGTTTGTGTTCTTTCCAGCGTTAGAGCAATGGCTCTTTCTGCTGGCATCAGAATCGAAGATAGATGGGAAAAATGCAGTCAGGGAAATGCCATAAATTTGTCATTGTCACTCCCAAGGTTATGTGAGGGCGAAAGTTTCGCGGAAACAACAAAAGTATTTTGATCACCAACTGGAAAAATCAAACAAAACTGAAATAAAAAAATCGATTATATGCCCTTATATCAGAAATGCGTAGACTTGTGAAGGTTGCCGGCCGCATATATTCAGTGTAACTTGAAAGCAGGCCGCACAAATAACGTTAAAAAATTTTTTTCTCGAAATTTATCTACAAATATTTATTTCATTTCTTTACATATAATGGATATATAATATTAGAAAAATAAATAAAAAGTTTAGGTTTGATGTTGCATTTTTTTAATAAGCGTTTAATTACTTTAATTAATATTTGGTTCGACTTTTGTAGTAACTCAGCACAAAAGTTGTCAAATGTTTTATTTATAGATTTTTTCATATTCACGTTAAAAATTTTTTTTGTAGAATTATATGTTGATTTATGTATGTTTTCGTCGTATTTAACAATACGACGAAAACTTAGGAATATCATTTAAATAATAATTCACACGAAATATCTGTACATTGTGGTTTCGATAATAATATTTACAATTCAGTCTTTTTATTGTTTTAATTTTATTGTTTTAATTGTTTTATTTTATTGACTTAAAATTTAATCATTACATCCAGGCTTTTAAGATTTTACAATTTAGTCATTGCAAAATTTAGATTGCAATTTACAAATGATTAAATTCTGACACAAAAATATAATTATTCATATTTTAATTTTAGAAAATGGATTAATAATTGATATTTTGTCCGGTTGTCCCACGGGTTCATAAATCCTACGAATTTTGCAATGATTAAATTGTAAGCTTAGTTATAGTGTAAACTTATAAAATCGGGCCTGAATGGTCGAGTGGCTAGAGCTCTGGCGCTCGGTACCACAGGTGTCGGGTTCGAGTCCTGGCGGCGCCATGGATGTTTGTAGTGGGTCTCATATGACTGTAACAGCGTCACGGAGCAAAAGTCAGACTTCTACCTACGGGTGCTCCATCACAACAGAAGCAGCTTCCTTCCCCTTCAACCATGAGTCCATACTGGTTCTTGGGCTTGGTCTAGATTAGATATCTACCAAGTGGGATAAGTAACAACATCACAACTTATAAAAACCTGAATGAAACGATTGAATTTTAAAGTCACTACTAAGACAATAAAAGGACTGAATTGTAAATATTATTATCAAAACCACAATGTTCCGATATTTCGTGAGTATTATTATTTAAATGATATTCCTATGTTTTTTTATCGAATTGTTAATTTAGTATGTTGAAATTGATTGAAATATAGGATAGATTAATTATTAATTTTGTAGGATTAAACTAACGAAGCTTAAGCCTGTCAATTCACCTTTTATGCCAAAACGCTACATTTTAGAAAGTCTAGAATAAGTGTAGTGAGATGTTATGTTAAAAATTTACAGATAAAACATTCCTTGCAACTGAATACTGATATTTACATGAAGATAATATGATTATCGATAGATGACTCAAAGATTATATTATCTATAGTAGTAAATTTAGTTTAATTCTCCTTTAACCTCTCAGTAATTAATTATCAAATCAGCAAACAAGCAAATTCTGAAGGACGGGAATTATAAAGCTAATTCAAACAGTTGTTATTGTCTAGTTATTTTTGTAGGAATTTTAAAAAATAATTTTGATTTTATCACTGCTAGGCCTTAATTGTTCTCAAATAATACGATTATATACATAAAAAATTTGACATGAACTAAATATTGAACAAACATCAGATCCTTGTAGATCATATTATTGAATAATAATGATAAATATCTTGTTTAAATATTCTTCCTTCAAATAAAAATTTAGTTTGTAAGCCAAGCATAGAGAATTAATAATTTTGCTTGGATTTTAGATGAAATGGCTATAAATTAAAACTGTAAATTGTGATTTCTGGAAAACGATTTATATAAATCAAAATTTGTTTTTAGATGTTGATATACGTAAGTTAAAATTGTAAATGCTGTTTCTTGAGAAATGCTTTTTTAGGTGTTTTTCCGTCTGAATTTATTAGTGTCCAAAATGAATAAAACTGCTAATTCAGATTTTGTCGAATGGTTAGATTAAAGGGACGAATCATCAGAAAAAAACATAGTAGTCTGAGATGATCTTCTGAACAGACTGTAACTACGATGTTATTCAAATTCAAAACTGTTAACTGTCTTTGTTTTGACATGATATACCAAGTAACGTACGAAACTGACACTAATTTAAAATCAAAACAGCATAAATAATGCAAATAGATGTCTGTTCTGCGCCTAGATTTTAATAGGTCTTGAAAAAGCACATCTGTATGGTTGCCATTGTTAATTCCCAACAAGGACGAATCGTTTAACTTGTCTTGTGACATTGTCACTCTTAACAGTTTTTAAAAATAAATTTATATTTCTCCTGAAGCGTACGATAAAACCTACAAGAGTTTTATATTAGAAAACTAATTAAAAAATTCGAGGTACTCATCAAAATCCATTATCTGTAAATCGAGGAAAAATTCAAAGACCATGGAAAAACTAATTGCCTTTTCTTGTTAACGTTATTATTTTATTATGATTCATTATCTAAATTAGTTATTTGATGTAAGAAATTTATTTTATTATTGTACATGATTCTACTTGATAGTAATTTTGTATTAAAATTTAAGTTTAGAAATAAAGGTTTGATTTCATCATCATCTTCAATATACTACTTATATGTATACATTTTTTAATAATAATTGTTTTCAGTAAACCAGTGGCCTGCTATTCGACTGTTTAATTAAAAACATAGTTTTTAATATATACTGATGGAAAAATGAATAAATTTCCTTTTTTTTTTTTTTCTCTCTTTCTTAGATCTGTTGCATGGGTACAGCGACAGGTCACAATACTCCTACCAATTTTTTTTTTAAATATGCAATTTTGTTGTAGTATTCTATTTTTATTATTAAAACAACATAAATGTACAAAATCACCTACAGCTAAACTACTATTACTTTTATTATTATTACTAAATTAATGGTATTACTATAATTCATATATATTTTAAGATTGAAATTGGAAAGCATGTTTTATGATTTTTTTTAAATTTCACGTTTTTTTTTTTTTCTCGGCATTCATTGTATGTGGCTTTTTTTTTTTTTTTTTTCAATCGTTATAATGTAAGATTTAAATCATACGATGCCTCTAATATGTATTATAAATCAAATTGCTTATGGTATTCTATTTTTATTATTAAAACAACATAAATTTATAAAATCACCTATAGCTAAATTACTATTACTTTTACTAAATTAATGGTATTACTATAATTCATATATATTTTAAGATTGAAATTGGAAAGCCCGTTTTATGAATTTTTTTTTTTTTTTTAAATTTCATTTCCCCCTCCTTTTTTTTCTCAGGCATTCATTGCATGTGTTTTTTTTTTTTTTTCAATCGAAAAATGTAAGATTTGAATCATACGATGCTTTTAATATGTATTATAAATCACGTGGCATAAAAATTATATGTACTTCTTTCTACTAAACAAAAACTTATTCAAACGGAAAAGCGAATCGATATCACAAAGGAAGTCATGGGGCAAACAGAAAGAGAAAATTATGCGGTCTCTTTAAGAAAACTTGGCGACTCACTTTTTCTGAGGAGAATTAATTTTCCTTTCTTATAAGAAGACCCAGCAACCTTTTTTGAGGAATGCGGTAAGAGTGAACAGTCCCGCAACTATTCGGTGATCTTCATTTTTTTTTTTTTACGTGCTTCTATTCAATAATTTTTTCTTTGCGTCATCCGAATTTCTGAGTAATAGCACTGGAAACCTGTACGAATCACGTGAGTCGTTCGGATGTAGTACGTCACTTCCGATGCTGTTTGGGGGAAATCTTTACTGTTTGTTTCTACCACCGGACGTAAAGACGGTTAGTTTATGTGTAGGACTTGTTGCGGTATGTCGATCTCATCGGAGCAGAAGACCAGAACAGAAAGCGCCCGTTTCAAAATGGGAAATTTTACACTCGCTAAATGGATAGCGTGTTTTACGATTTTTAGCACGTTTTTAACAATCAGTGGCTATAATTTGGACACGAAAAGCAGCATCATTTTTAGAAGTGATCCTGGAAATTATTTTGGATTTACTGTCGCTCTTCACCGAAATCGAGATGGTGCCATGTAAGTAAACTTATTTTATAAATTATTTTGTTAGAAAAGTTATGTATTAAATGTATTTTTATGAATTATTTTGCTAGAAAAGATATGTATTAAACGTATTCTATGAATTATTTTGTTGGAAAAGTTATGTATTAAACGTGTTTTATGAATTGTTTTCTTAGAAAAATTATGTATTAAAAGTATTTCATGTATTATTAAACATTTCGATACTCGGCTGATTTTTTTTCATATTTATATTTATTTTTATGTTATGGTGAAATTCGATCATAAATATATATAGGTTTTTGAAGGAATTAAAAAGAAATTGATATGGATGTGAGAGGTAACTTAAAAAATTTCAAATAAGTATTAATAATTAAGAGATTTTGCTTTTTATTTCGATGTGGTTTTGTCTAACAACGAAACCAGAATTTGTGATGCAATGAGTTACAAAAAAATAAATAAATAAAAAATTGATTTTCGATTAAGTGTTATGAGTCATTCTAAACATTTTAGGAGTTTTATTTCTCGTGCATTTTCTTTTGTAATAGATGAAACAACAACGTAAATGCTAGTTCATTTTTTCTGTGAATAAATAAATGAATGAATTAATATTTCAGAAAATTGAATTATTTTAATAACGATACTTTAGAAATAATCATTGATCAAAGTTAGCTGGAATGTAAATGCAAATGAGTTATTTATTTAGGTTTATTCTAGTTTTTCCGCAAATTTACTTAAGTAGAAGATTTGCGCAACTATTGTGATTTAGTGAAATGCTACATTTCAATTGTTTATTCAGAATTCATGCGTCTAATCACGCCCTTCGAAGTAGTCCTTAAAATTATAAACAATTATCCAAAAACTTAGTAATGTTTTGTATAGATGCTAACAATTTAGTAAATATTTTAAACACTAATATTTAAAAATGCATATTTTCAATTATTATCAAGTTAATATTTCACATAATTTGACTTTTGACATTCTCGTAATTAGGTAAATTAACATGCATTGTTTTTACATAATGCCTCGAACAGGAATAAATCTTAAATCATACTAAATTTTTTTTCTATGACCGACTAATTTAACAATAAAGTTTCAGTTATGTCCAAAAATAGTATACTTAAGATTTAGACTTTCACTCACTTCAGCACAAACATGCCGCTTGCTACACTGAGAAAACAGTACTTACATTACTGGATTAGTCTTATCTCTTGATGGCTTATCTGAAGAAAGTTGATTGAGACCAACTTGGTCTACTAGATCTTTATTGACGCCTCTCTCACTTTGCATGAGTTTATGATATTGCTGATTAGCTGTGTAGACTGGCGTGTCCATTTACAACTGGCTTTTTAAACTTTTGATATTCTATACAAACTTCAAAAATTTTAAATTTCTACAATTTGATTTTGATGTAAAGGCTCAAAATAATGAATTTTACAGTTTGATATTTAAATGAAAAGTTTAATCAAACTTGAATACTTTTATGTAAAACTGATTCGGAAAACTAGAAATAATAGTAAAGAATATTTGAAAGGTGTGAAATCTTATTCTCATTTTTCGCATGTGCTCGGTTTTTAATCTCTTAAAAAAATATTCATTCGGATCGATTTTATCGGAAAAATTTCTTAGTTAAAAGAAAAAAAACTTGTTCTTTAAATTATAGAGAACGGTTGACTTTAACTTTTCGTCTAAGTTTGTGAAACGCATGTTTTTTTTACGAGACTGTAATATAAGATGCTTCTAGAGAAGTGAAATCCAAACCCATTGCAGTAAACAATGGGGTAATCTGTCAAGATCAAATAATAAGAAAAGTCACTACATTTTAAAGAACATTACTAAATTAAATAAAAACTATTTCCTATTAGAAGTGAATTATAAGCACCAAATGTACTTAAATTATACTGAGCTATTAATTTACTTTACGATTCTAACAAAAAAACGTTATTTTGATATCGCGATTTCAAAATGTTGAGATCTGCAGTAGATTTGTAAATTCAAGATAAGCAGTTTTTTAAGAGGCTTTACCATTAAATGTCTTCTCTGGCTGAATTCAAGACATTTTAAATTTTTTAGTTTCTGCGGAATTGAAATTTTTAAAACGGGTCTTAATTCGATTCTCTACAGTTTTGCTGAACAAAAAAATGTATCAATTTTACATTTTTGTTTCGTAAAATTTATGCATTTTAAAAATCTGTTCTTTTTAAAAATATAATACCTTGAATCCATAAATAAGTGTTAAATCCATTTTGAAAACATGACGAATATTAGAACATTAAAATACAAATCATAATTTTTGAAATATTTTTAAAATATATGAACTGTGTACACTGGTCCAGATAAATTTTCACTGAGGGAATAAAAAAAATAAATAAATAAAAATTGTATTTCTAAGATACTTTAAGAGATAAAATTTTAAGAATGCTCAATTTGGCTATCTGTCATATTTCATTATTGAATCAAATACGGTTCATCGTTCGAAAAGAAGACATTGTAAGGATTGACGGTTTCTCCTTTGCCTTAAATTGAGCGTTACCAACACTCAAGAGCAGATCTTTTCTGCGATATGCTTTATGATTCCAGATAGATTTCACACACAATGAACCATCTAACTTACCAACTAGCCTGTGCTGTCAAATGAGACGTTTTTAGCACTGTAGCGTAAGCGTTGATTTTCTTAAACATGTGATCTTTTATCAGAAACATGTTTGTATTTTAAATTATTCAGTTATTGTCAAGCTACCGTTACATATCGGATATGGGTGCGGAATTAAGGAAACGGGGAGCTGCAAAGGAAATTACAACAGAGAATCTTCCGTTTTTAATTCTGCTTGAATTAATCTTTTAAGGAAGTTTGTAAAACAAAGAATTTTGAGATTTCTTCCTAATCTTTTAACGCTTTACTTGGCATAGTGTCTTACCTTGTTTCTGGGAACCTTGTCTCATTTACAAAATAGTATCAAATGAAATAACGCCCTTTTCAACTTCACAATTTTGAATCACGGTCAAATGATGAAGTCGAATACTGTGTTAGTAACTATTTCGCTAAACGTTAAGTATTTTGGTAAAAATTATTTTCTGTGTACAAAATAAACATCCATATTCATCTCGTATACAGTAGATTCGAACTTACACGCTGTCACCAAAACATATCTTAGCCACTTGATATTTTACAATCCCAATAAATAGATCGAGTTTCATTAAATTTGTTTAAATATCTATTTTATCTAATTTTGAATATCTTTTATTTTTCCTTATATAAATCTAATACAATACTACCAAGAAAAATAAAATATTTTTCTTCCATTGGTATTCTTTTAAATTCGATAATAGTATTAATAAAACAATCTCATACTCCTATTATTTAAGTGAGGAACTTAGTATTATGAAAGCAGTTACGTTACAAAACTACATTAACATGATATCAAAATCATAAATTTGGAAGCAAACTATAAACTTATAGAGAAATATTCTTGAAGCAGTGAAATGATGTCCAGTTGCGAGGTTATGACTAATGATGAGCTTTCTTACATGTGAAAAGTTGTCCTTAATTGAACATCAACCTAGTTTCACTGTAGTGAGAAAAAGCTGTAACAGTTGCATGAATCAAGATGATGTAGTTAATGACACGAAATCCTCATTTTTGAGTGGGTTTTAACTGTTACTATAACTAATAAAAAAAATAAAACTGTTCAATTGAATGGAACAGGATCACTTACTTATGATAGATTGACGGTTGCGGATTACAAGAATATGTGGTAACATATGTCCTGATATATCCTCTACGATTTACATTAAAGATAAATCTTTCACTGTTCTTATTTAGCAATTGGCTTTTATTAAATGTCTTATTGAGAATATACTCATATCTTTGAACAATTGAGACAAGAACCAGTATTTGTGTACCGAACAATTCTTACCATTATGGGCGTGTAAAAGTTCTCGCATCTTGGAAAAAAAAAATCGTGTATTTCATACTTTTACTTTTTTGCTACACCTTTGGAAAGTTTCTGCCTTGCGCCCTTGCCAATCACAGCTTGTTTGACCTCCACTTTCTAGAAGTAGTGAAAGGACGGGCGTTCACCTATTCTAGCAAAGGAGAGTAGGGTCGTAAGTCAAGAACAACAAGTTGGGATGAAAAATTTCACCTTCCAGTGAAACAACTCCATAAACGGTCTATACGAACTTGAAAAGGAAAAAATCTAAAGTTACTATCGAAGACATTTTGTTATTGAATTTAAGACTGAATCCGTGAGACAGACGGGGAAGGGTTTATAACAAATATAGAATAATGACATTTTTTATATTGGTGTAAAAAAAAAAAAAAGCTTTTTTTCAAAAATGAAATCAAGTGCTGGTGATTTTAATGCTGCTCTATTAGATGCACTTAGTAGTGCTTAACATTTTTATTTGATGTATATGACATTTGAATTAAATCTTCTAATAAATGCTTGCTAAGTTTAAGCTATGTGAACTTATTATAAAGGTAGAAAGAATTCAAAATATCAAAACGAGATTCTTAATTGCAATTCTGTACAAATTTTAAAATTAGCTTTTAAAAACCAGACTTTCAACCTGGCCAACTCTCAGATATGAATTTCGTGTTCAACATGATATTCTATAAACATATGGGGCAGATGTTCCAGAAAAGTAATAACCATCCATGTGCGTATCGTACGGGTTTGGTTTGTCGCTCTACGGTCACCTTGTGCACACGAGGCCTAAAACAGACCGGAACCTACAGTTTAAAAATGGATTTGGAACCACTAACAAACATCTATGCCACAGCCAGGATTCCGTATCGTGCGGGAGAAAATCCGAAACTAATTACTGGGTGCTTGACGGCAGTTCAACCCTTTGAGACATTCATTAGGGTCATCGAATCTTATAAAACCAGTGACTGCAATGTATACCTGCCAATTATTTTCTTTGCTTTCTTGCATCTACTTCTGTACTGATTACTACGACCCACATTTCGATTAGAAAATTAATTGTAAATAAATTGTTTTTAAGATGATTTATAACTTTACTTAATGTGAAAAAGCCGCCTGATGGCCAATTGGTACCGCTCTGACATTTGGTACCACAGGCTTCGGGTTCGCATCCTGGCGATGCCATGGATGTTAGTTATTCGAATCCACATTACACTGTAGGTCTCGGTCTAAGTGTTCAAAAATGACCGTAGAGCGACAAACCAAACCAAATCTTAATGTGAAATTTCGTAAAGCATACATTTTCTATGAAATTTTTAATCAAATTGATTTCGTAGCATACATTGTGTGAATATTTTCCCTTCTTGGCAGAGTTATATTAAAAAAAAAAAAAAAAAAAAAAAGTGTACTTTTGTGGTATTAAATCAGTATGGATAGCTGCCAAATCTCCTGATATTGATTTTTATGTCCCAAACCCTTTTTTATAATTCTTACAGATTTCCTAAATGTGTCCCTCACCCCCTAAAAAATATATTAGTCAAAATTTTAGTTAATAAAAGAAAAATTTTTTTACCCTGATTGCTTATAAATATAATTACTATCGATCTGATGCGTTTTTCTTTTGTCGAAAATATGCATATGTGGTAAATTCTACCTCATTTCCATTCTTTAAAGTTTGCAATTGTGCTGTACGTAAGATGCAATATCCGAAATTACCCAGTGTTTAAAGTTATTGAATGTAAAATATACAATCGTTAGGTATTTAGTTTATAATGCCCCTAAGTAAGAAGTAAATATAAAGCGCAGTCTTCCGATTATTGCGAAATAAACTATTTCGAAAAAAATTATTGCATCTCGAGTTATTTTCATGAAATGAGGAAATCAAATGAAACCGCTGCAATCATTTTGTGGAATTTTAGTTATGTTTTCAGATTAACAAATAGTAAAGAAAAACTAAATTTAAAAAAAAAAAAAGTCTAAGTCCTTTTTGGGTTCTGGGAAAAGAATTTGTTGCTTAGATTTCTCTGAAAACATTTTTTCATAGCCATAAATAACTGATTTTTCAATATTTTTCTTGTGTAGATATTATTTAAACATTTATTTCCCAATACCTCTGAAATTTAAGTCAATGATTTAGGATTGCTTTTGACACTAAATTTCAATTAGAATCGTAATAAATGTGTGTAATTTTGTTAAATGAAATTAATTTTGTGAATTTATTTACTCAAGTTGATTGGGAAGGTTAAGCATTTTTAATATTAATTCATATGACAATTTTCTTATATATGTAACAAAAGGGGTGGAAGGAAACGTAAATTCAAAGATTTGAAAATTTTTAATGCACAGTTTCATATTTTGTGAACTTATTTATTTGTGATATTATTATGATTTCTAAAATAATATTTGCTGAAAAGCGGTTGGAGAACTGAAATTATTAGAAAGAAATTATTATCCACTCTTAATAAAGCTGCTTTTGTGGGTGTACAACATGTGAATCTTTGTACTCCACAATGAAGTTCGTGAAGTTTAAAATATCATTCATAGTCGATCAATTAACATCTCGCAAAGTTGCTGTAGACGTTTTAAACAAATTATATGTTAAATTTCAGGGCCTGAATGGCCGAGTGGCTGGCGCTCGGTCCTACAGGTTTCGGGTTCGAGTCCCGGCGGTGCCATGGTTGTTTGTAGTGGTTCGGAATCCACTTTAAGAAAGTAGGTCCCGGTCTAATAGGATCGTAGAGCGTTGTGGGCATTGTTACTCCGCGTCCGTGGCTTGTCTTCAAGTTACACGCGCCGCCTGGGTAATGCAAAGTGAGTACGTCTGTGCAGCACTTTGCCTTAAGGCATCCAAGACCAAGCTGTCTGTGTTTGCCAGCTGCATTAGAAGAAAAAAAAAAAAATATGTTACATTTCAAAGATCTTCGTTTAATGTTATACTTTTATGAGTTTTTATATTTATTTTTATTACAATTTTGTATTTTCTTTCTCTTAATATAATTAATGTATACATATATAATTATGTATGTATATTACGTAAGACATGTATACAAATGCCATCAGATTAATTAAATTTGAATTCTTGTATTGACTATTACGGCATAGCTCTTTTTAATATATGAAAACCGGCATGCTGCTGTCTTCATTGACCTCATACCTGTACCCATCCCAGGTATAAACATAAGCTGAAACATTCATTTAAAAATATCACCTGTCGATATTTTTCACGCCATAATTTTATTTTTAAGGGAACGTCTAATAAGCAGGATATACGGTTTTTGTTTTTAATGTTAACATAAATAAAACAATGTGCATAGTAGGTAAGAGTAATGCGTATATTTGTTAATTGAAATTATATCCTAACTCTCAAAATGTATTTTATAGTTCTAAATTATTATTTTTAGAATTTAACAGTAGAGCACAGATAAAGTTGTCGATTACAATATTTTATTTCTTTGTCTCCCGGCATGTGCTATATAACGAATGATTAATTTATAAGCATTAATTAACTTTTTTATTTTTTTCACCGAAATGTCTTTTACCGCATGAAAACGAAAAAGACCATTGGGATAAATTCACTTATTTAAATTAATTTTTATTTCTTAACAAAATATCGGAAAATTCCATGTTCATATTGAGGCTTTTACAAGTTTTTCGTAATAATATATATATATGAACAAAAAACATCTGTTATACTGAAATGTCACTTCACACTAATTCGTTATTTGTTACTGTTATAATTTTTAGCTCTAGTATATTTAAGTAGGTCATAGTTTCAGGAGATGAATGAAATCTAATCTGTTTGTTCTTAAATCAACTTTCATAAATTCCACAGCTATTTAGTATGTGGAAAACTAGTTGGAACTTTTTCCTGCTCGATCGCATTGTGGCATAACCGAAAAGCAACATAAAATATTCTGAACCATGAATACAAGAGTCTTCTCTTTCTTTTAGGAAATAAGATTTATGTGAGCTTTTCACAAGTAGTCTATCTTTTACGAACGACGTGCAAAAAATTTTATCGATTAGCTTCTTAATTGTTATTATCCGACCTCGTCTTGAGTATTCAAATTGAATTTGATGCTACTTCTTCGCTCATCAATCGGAGAAATTTCTTGACTTAGTGTCTCAATCGATCACAAGTTCTCTTTGCTGCTTGGTTTCGAGGTCGGCGGGAAATTCCAGTGTTCGACTTATTGCAGTGACGTCACCCATCGGTAAGTAGCGGCCACTAGTGTGTGTCGTCAGCTGATATTGTGGATTTTGTCTGCCGTTTCCTCGATAAAAGTAGCTATTTTTCCCTATCTCCGGATAAATATATAATGCGCGCTGGCAACAATTATCTTTCGAAATTTCCGCAACGTGTTTCCTGTGTTTGGGTATGATAGTTTTTTTGTTCCAGAAGTTTTTATTAATAAAAGTTTCTTTTGATCTCCTTTTCGGTAGGTTTATTAACAATGTCAATTTGAATCGCTTGTTCGTTTTTTAATGTTAAAAATTAAAACTTGTACAGTTAAATCCGTCAAAATGATGGATATGATTTTGTTGACGATAACCGATCGATTTTGTGAAAAATCAAGTTGACATTTATTTAAGACAGAATGGTGATTTTGTTCGGTTTAGAGATGCATGCTTGCTGATGCTGCTTTATCTCAATTTACCCAAATGCTGTTAAGATACTACAGATCAAAATTTGATAAAAGTGAAAATGAAATCTTTATAAACGAAGTACTCCAAAACACGAAATTTTTGAATTCATTGACTATGATGGATTACAAATTCCATTTTAAAAGAAATGAATCATTGCTCTTCCGTTCTCGTAATTAAAAGAAAATAAATAAGTTGTAAAAATTTGAAAAGAAAGAAATGGATCAAATAGACCATAATATTTTAGCAGTCTTGAACGATGATTAGAACATATGAAGTACAACTAGTACTTGAAATAAAAGATGGATAAAACCTCCGAAAGTGAGGCACCCCATCGGTAATTTGATTGGTCCACTAGTAAGGGTAGGTAGGAGGAAGAGGAAAAAAGTAAAAAAATCATACCAGTTATTGAGGAAAAAAGTTGGCCCGTCGTTTAAATTTTTGTTCGAATCGTTTTCGTGAATGACACTTGTCAAAAATAAATTAAACCGAAGTTATTTTGCTTGATCTAACATTTTCCTCAAAAATGATACAGTGCTTTTAAAATGTAAATTTACCTGCTTGTTTAATATTAAAATTTGATTGTTGAGTTTGATAATCTCGAGTCTTTTTACTGAACATTTGAATTAAATCATTATTACAGCAGGCCTTTTATTTATTGCACTTTGTATATTCCGCGTACGCTTTTTTGAAAGAAAGAAAATAAAAAATAAGTCACATCCTTTTCGAAAGTCTTCTGGTTATCGAGTTTTTGTCACCTGACAAAGCAAAGGTAGTCTATTTTGCAGGCAGAGTTCCTGAGAAATAGGATCCTCGTACCTCCTGTTACTTAGTTAATGAATTTATATTTAAATTTATTCCAAAGGATTAAACATTAAAGTGAAACAAATAAATGAGCGCATTGCTCAAGAAATTAAATATATAAATATAAAAGTAAATATTAAGAATTATGAGTGAAATAGTGGAGTGCCGCTTCTCTTTTGAATATCTTAGTTCAGTATTTCTTGATAAAAGAAAATATTATGCAGTTTTCCTTTAATCTTTATTATGTTAAAGGAAACGTGACTTTTGTCTCGATTTATTTTCTAACAGCAAGTTTTTAAAAATCAAAATTAAAGTGTTTAGATGATTAGCCACCAAAAATTTTTTATTTACAATTAATATATTCTTTGAAATATATCGATGATTAGTTAGCAAGTTTTTAATTTTGCATCTTTCTTTATAACATTTTAATATCTAAATTCAGAGAATTTGATGGTTCTACTTTTTTTTTCATAAACATGAAATAAAAATCATAAATTAACTAAGTAAATTAGAAATATAAACTTTGACATGGACGTCAAAGCAAAACTATTACTTTCAAATAAGTACATTGTTGTATAAAGGATCTTGAATGTTTTAAAATCGGGAATTTTGCACCAAAAACTGAAATAAGATTTCAAACTGTGGCGAACTTTCAGTGTTTTTCCTACGTACTTTTTTTTTTTTTTTATAGGTAAGAGTAATTGTTAATAACTTTAAAACTATTAACAATTGTGTTCATAAACTAAGTCTTCCGTAACTTAATTTTTCCTAATTTACTTAGGGTACTTCTTATGAATTAAAATTGTACATAACGTAATGATACCAAAAACTTCAAATTTCCATCTGGAGATTTTTATGCTCAATAAACTGAGTTTCATTTTGAAAGTTTTATAGTGAAATATTCATGCGTTTAAAATTTTAGCCGTATGCATGGATATGCTCAAATTGAAATTCTTAAAATTTTTATTTTTTAAAGAAACCTAATTATTTATAAATAAATTTAGACATTCAACGAAAGAAATTTCAAAAACAATTCTCATAAAATCAGGTTAAAGTTTCCAAAAGCAGAAATTCATTCAGTTGTCTTTTTCCATTTTTATTTTTCGCTTCGCCACTGGTAGCTGTTCAACATCTGCAGCTAACATAAACAAAGCGAAAACTCAAATGAGTTATTGGAGCACATTGCAGTGCTATCAAACAGTTTCCCTGGCTAAATATAATTCGCAGCTTTTCACAAGGGAAACCTGTATCAACATTAATTCCTGGAAGTGTCTCTGAAGAATTTCTGTAGAATGCAGTGCGTTTACCTCTAGATTATCATCTACATTGTTTATAAAAAATATATATTCAATGTTAGCATAAAATCAATAAAAATATTAAATACGGTTACAGCTATAAAAAAATTTATTCAGAAAAGAATAAATATTTTTTTTTTTTTTTTTTTTGAAAAAAGTAAGGAAAAAAAGGCATTTGAATTACACACGAGTTTCCCTTTTAACAGTTTAACAGTGAAAGTAGAAGTCGTTCAATGTGTATTCCATTTTCCATCAATAGGTGTCGCTATGAGTTCTTACACAAGCATAATTATGTTATGCTTGGGTAATTTAACAGGCAACATCATTTGTTGGGGTTTAGATTTAAAAAAAAAAAATCTTTTCTTTGTTGCCTTAAACAATAGATTAAATCGCGTTTTAAAAATGTAATCGGTTAAATGTGCTTACGTATATTTTTTTAAAGAATGTCCAGAATTCTTCTTAAAAATTTCTCGTAACCGCATCTTGGTAAATACTCATTTGCACTTTTTATTTTATGAACATCATAAAAAATTATTTTTTAGACTATTCACAAGTATCATAAAAGCATTGTATAAAAATCAATTTCACCTCATTCGAGCTACAATACCATTCACCAACACATTTTACCCTGTTGTACGTATTTTAGTGTGTGTGTATATATATATATGATATTTACATTAATTTAAAAATGTATAATTAATCATTTAAAAAAGTTCTTGAAAAACTGAGAGAAATAATAATAATAAAAACAGTATAGCACAAAAATGAAATATATAATTTAAATGTAAAATGATTATGAAGTATTAAGATAGTTTAAGAGGACTCATATATATATATATATATATATATATATATATATATATATATATACATAATTTTTTTTTTTTTTTTTTTTTTGAGATAACAGAGGAAGAAAAGTTTCAGAAAGATTGACTTAAAAACATTCTGCAATAGAGTCTATAGGGCATTGCTACTGATTTTGTATCAGTTTCTCATATAGTATATTTTTATTTATCAGCTGAAGTTTATTGTATAGCTTTATATCTTTACATTAACAGCTAAAATCTGCAATCAATGCCAATAATTCACCAACAAAGAGCCAAACGAAATTCAAATGGCTATTAATTAGTTTGTTTATTTGTCATAGCTAAAATTTGCCTGCAAAAAATCTTGTATAACCAATAGAACCATGAAAACTGAATAAAGAATTTTCCAAATTAAAACTCTTGTAGATCTTGTCTCCTCTCACAATGCTTGTAGGGGATTTGGCTTATAACTGAGGCAGGTGCTTTTTAAAGTTGTGCAAAATGAATTTACAGGATGCATTTATACAACAAGTTCATAATATTAGTAGATAAACTATAGCTTGAGGAATCAAGTTGATGCTATTACATATTATTCATAGATAGAGTACATTGAATTGAAGAATTCCAATCAATGTAAAAGCAGCAGGAAAAAGATATGCTCCATTTATTGCAATTTCAAACTTAAAGAAAAATTTTTAAGAGTTGTCCGCTTTGGTTTAAAGTAAGGTTAAATTAGAGCGCCACAAAACCAAGGTCGCCAATTAAACCAGCAATTTGATTGTGAATGCTTCATCCTAATAACTCAAAAAGATCATGAGAATGAGGGTTTTCAACCGAAAAGCTATAGAGAAATTCAGATGCTAAATATGGAAAGAAAATATATTTCTTGGAATAGTCAATTAGACAGATTTGGGAAAATCTGCCTTTTTTTTAAAAATATGAACCATTATTAGAATTTATATATTTGATTAAACGAAATGTGTGGTAGCTCTTTAAATGATTTATCCTTGAAAAAGATTTATTTAATAATTTTTTTATAGACTAAAATTTTGCAGATTATGGACACTGGTCTCCACATCAAATCAGTTGCTTGAAAAAAAAATTTCAAAATATTTTGCCAAAATTTAAAAATATTGTTTGGGATGAAACATAGTAGCCTCTAAATACAGAGATAAGAAAAGCAAATAAAATCAAAAGAATTAATAAATATTTGAAGTAGATAACTAATAACCTGAAATTAGACTTTCAAAGTAGTAGAGACATGTGCTTTAATAGTTATTAAAAAATATTATTTAAGAAGTGCAGAATTTCATAAAACCACTCCAGTCAAATACACAAACAATAAACCAGGTCCATTTTACATGTGACTTAGCTTTAAAATAAAAAGCCCAACCAGATCCAACATGCTGTTATAAAGAATGCAAAAAAGTAACCCAGGAGGGTGTGGAAGTAATGCATTTGAATAAGGAAAACCTTTTAAGAATTTGATCCTTATGTAAATCATTTTTCAGCAAAATTCCTTTTAAATGAATTAAAAGAAGGCAATTCCATCTCATCCCTCAACACAATAAACCACAACCAAAGTTAGGAAGAATTTACTAGCAAAATTAACAAAGTAAGGTTTGATACTTCCTTCCCAAAGCAACTGAGTAAGCTTTATACAAAAGCATTCGACTCATCCAACACCCAGTAACCTTAAGGGAGCTTTATTCAGAATATTAAGAAAATGAAGCAGATCGTTAAAATAGTTGGTATATCTTGTAGAATAAAACAAGTTAATAAACTTCTGCCTTTGATATAAGATAATACCTTTTTATACCTAGTTAACTATTAAGTTATACTATGTAAACTTAAAATTATATTTTTTTTTATAAGGTGGTTTAATCTTAAAATTGAATGAACCAGGATCAACTCATGAAAAGCCGCGTACATATAATATATCAGCTTAGAATATTTTTTATTTTAGCTGGTTTTGAATATTTGCAAGTATTCTGCTTAGAAGAGATAAATACATAGGCTGGGCAAAAACATTCATATTAAATTTCAGAATAAAGACAAATCAATGATTAGAATTGAACAAAGGGGGAATCAAAACTTTTTTGAAGATTTAGCAGACACAGTTTGAATTCTTAAAATAGATGAATTAGTGTTAACCTTAAAAATAGGTTTATAAGCCTTCAAAATATAACACCTTGTAAAAATGGCATTTTACAACACTTTGACGCAAATAAAAGCTATAAATATATCCAAAATACATCACTAGATTTGTGTACAAAAACCAGTAAATGGAAGTTGTATGCAGTTATTACAAAAACCATTATAAACATATCATCTAATAGGAGATGAGAAAGCAATAAAATCTTAATATATAATTTTGCGTTTTATCATTTATAATCTTGCGTTATTTGAATCTTAATGCTAAAAATATATGCATTTTGCTTATTATATAACTATGTAATACAAGAGCAGGTGATTCTTTCTAAAATACGTAACATTATCATGTGAATAATTAATGAGAATCTTTCAAGAATATATTACTGTATCAGTATGAACTTGTAAAACATTGTATTCAAATTGTCCATTTATTTTATAAATATCTTACTTTATAACAAGTCCTTATGAAATGCGAAAATGTAGTGTATAGCTGACACTCATCTCATTTCACATACAACCTTGAGAATCTTCTTTAACTTTTTAGTTAAAATACATGCTTTTGGAGAGCGTATCATAAGAATAATAAAAGTGAGATTCAGGTACAGCATAGTAGCATTTTCTAGTTATATCAAATGAAAACTTAAAAAATGATAAGATATCAAAACTTTTATTAAAGCTTTTTTATAGCACTTAACAAATATTTATTTATATAGTTATATATAGTGACTATAAATAGAATACCATTTTCTTGAATATTTAAAAGATTAGAGATAAAAGTATAATATGAAACAGACTATAAGCTCATTAATTATTAAAAATCTAAAATTAAAAGTCTAGGATGAATCGAAAATAAATACATTGTACAGTTAACATTTTGCCAATTATTGACACAATCAAGAAGAATCAAAGATGAAACGCTAATTACTGTGCACCCATAAAAATCAGCTACAAACAAATTCAACACTAATCAAAATACATAATTAAGATTTCACTAATATATAATCAGAAACTGAGAAGTTAAAAAGACTAGATACATATAAAAGCATCATAGTTAATGAATCCAAATCCAAAAGAATAAAAATCAGCTGAAGATTTTAGCTTTTCTTGAGACAGAGGTTATAGAACGGGTATCTTTATGAAAATATTCTGGGGTAATGGTATTGCAAATCAGAGTAGAATCGTGAACAAATAATAAGGTGATGGTGGTTGGAAAACCATGTAAAATACAACAAAAGGAAGCAGTCATGGTTTTTTGTGGAAGGAGGAAACACTTGCAGTCATAAATTCCATCTTCGCCTCTTTATAGTGTTCCCCTTTCTCATAATCTACCAAATCAAAGTGCAGGGAAAACGGCTGTCCAGGTTTCTTTGACGGTTTTAAGCTCAAATTCTTCCCTTCTTCCTCAGCCTTTTTAATCAAGCATAATGTGGTGTAATCTGGAGGTGA
>BPLR01017442.1:0-152419 GCA_021605095.1 Caerostris extrusa
GTTTCAAAAGCTATTTGCACTCAAAACTAACAACACATTTAATTTTGGGACAAAGTGTTTAGATGTATTCATTATTCAAATTTATTCAATTATATTTCAGAAAATACATCTACTGTTGCAGACAAATTTCTTTTAAATTAGAGATGAAATTAATATCCGTATTGTATGCTTGGACATAATGAGGATATTCCATTTTCTAAATGAACAATTTTTAAAGAATGCCCCAAAATATGATTTTTGAAAAAACTATTGTCATTACCAGGTAAGAATATTTCTAAGCATTCGCCCATGAATTCCCATACTTCTCTTAAAAGGGGGATGTATAATGTATTGGGATTAAATGAAAATTGGTTATAAAGGGATGCCGAATTGAAGTACACCATGTTATTATTACAGACATGAATAACCTATTGGCTGGAAAATCTTTTTGTTCGATTCGAATAAGAGGATGAGGTAGAAGAGATTTCAAACTTTCCCAATGTCACATATGGATTTGTTCGATTCACACTGGAATAGAGCAGTGCTGGCGCATTGTTGCAGGCCTCAAGTTGTGTATAGAGATTGCAATACCGGTATACCGGAATACCGAATACCGGTATTTTGAGTCCATTTGTACAATTTTGTAATACCGGTATTCACAAGTTTAAATACCGTTTGTTGTATTTTTTTAGTATTTACTAGAGAATTCTTATCTGTGAAAGAATTCTTATCTGGGAAAAAAATTATCCAGGAAATTCTTATTCCTGAAAACTAGAAATTTTCATCTGTGAAAACAAGGTTGTAGTTATTAAGAAACTATGTAATATTTCGATATTTTTTAAATTGGTGAGTTTGTTATTGACATTGCATTTCACATATCATGCTTTAGAGTTCAAAATATTTTTCAGATTTATTGTATCTATACTCATAAAAAATACCCCATAATAATGAATAACTTTTAAAGAAAAATAAAAATCAGCTGATAATATCGGTTTGGTTTCATTATTTATATGATGAAAAGAATATGGTGGCCCTATGTAAAAAATGTTCAAGAGTTTTTAAAAAGTGAATGGAGGAAGTACAAGAACGAACGAAACATACGACATTTAAAAACTAAACATGATACAAATTTGTTAAAGAGGAAATAATCTAATTGCGATGAAGATACAAACTTAAGCACAAGTTTCTAAGCCCAAGCCATCAGAATTTTATATTATTTTAAAAAAAATAAAAGATAATCTTGAGAAATTATAAGTGAAATGACAGCATTAGATGGTTTGCCATTTCATATGCTTTTTTGTGATAATTACATTCTCTATAAAACTGGCAAACAAACAAAAAAACCTGTGTTTTCTTCTTTTTCTAAAATTTTACAACCGGTATTAAAACCGGTATCTCGGTATTAAGATCTAAAAATACCGAATACCGGTATTGAACTTTTGTCCGATATTGCAATCCCTAGTTGTGCATTATGGGAGATGTTGAATCATCTCCACGTCTGCCTTTCTAGTGGTTGATGATTGATTTCATGTGAAAGTGCTCGGCAGTTTGAAAAACAACAATAACTACGTTGCAATCTTTTTAATAGGTTAACAGTTTTAGCTGATACATTACACCACAACTTAAAATAAACATTCTTTAAGTTTGACATCTGGCGGTTCTCATCGTTCATTCTCCTCATTGCTCAAACTCATCCGAGAATTTTCAACAAAAAGCTTTTTCTTTTTCTCATTTGTTGGTTCAGCTGATGTTAATAACTATAACTGCTAGAATAAAAAGCTTTTAGAATAAATTTTTTGTAATTGTTGTTTTTTTTTAAAAAATAAACAAGTTATTAAAACCAAATTAGAAACATTAATTGATATTTAAGGTATTTTTAATCTTTAAAAGCCGATTTAATTTTTTTTTTCACAAGTTTTTACTGAAATTATTTTTTATTGTAAAAACTATGATAATATCATTTTATAATATAAAATGCGTTCTTAAATGAACGAAACTTATGTAGATAATCGAAAAAATAATAATAATTCCCTTTATACCCATAAAATTATCGGTATTGCTTTGGAGAGAGATTTTCGTGTCTTTGATGACTTTCCTTTTTTTTTATTTATTTATTTCTCTCAGATATTTTTTTTAATTTTTCCTTTAAATTTTTTATCCATAATAATTTTTCATTCTTCGTTCAAGGGCTAAGAATAAAAATAATTAAATATTGTTCTCAAAGACCGTCAAAGAGTGTGAAAGCAAAGGGGCTTTAATAATTATTAAACAAATTAAATTATTTAAGTTGCGTTTCCTTAAAATAATTCCGTATCTATTCATTAAATTTTCATAACATCTCATACGAATGGGATATTAAAAAATAATCTCATTTATTTTACCGTGAAAATAGCAGACAAAGGACTAAAAATGTTTTCAGTGTGTACCTGTTACTGCGACTATTTTGTATTCAAGATCTATATTTGTAACCACTTTTATTTTATGCTCTGTACATATGTTGTAAATATTTTTTGATTACTCAATAAACTCGGTGTACACCATTGGATGTGGCGGAAGACCAAGGGGACAAATCAGCATGGGTGCTTGGTTCTGGCCAGGCCTCTGGTATCAGAATAGATTTATTGTGGCAACACAGTTCATTGGTGTCGTGTGCTTCTTCGCTGGACGATTATCCTTATTCCCTACCGTGAAAATGAGATTTTTCAACAAAAGAAAATTGTTTGAATTCCATAATGTAACCGTACTTCCCTACGCAACCCTGTTTCCTCCTACGCACTGCAAGAGCCCCCCTTCAGGAAGCAATCATCAGTAGACTTCGAGATCCTCACCCGAGAGGACGTACAGCACCACAACAATCTCTTATCGTTACAATATCACATCCCAAGAGAAAATAACTTTATTTTTTATTATAAAGTGGAATCCTTCCACGAATCTTTTAATTATATACCTTAAACTATATTACATGTTTTTTTAGTTTTTTCTTTTATAATGCAGCTGGCAAACACAGACAGCTTGGTCTTGAATGCCGCCTTAAGTCAAGTGCTGCACAGACGTACTCACTTTGCATTACCCAGGGGCGCGTAACTTGAAGATAAGCCACGGACGCGGAGCAACAATGCCCCCACAACGCTCTACGATCCTATTAGACCGGGAACCTACGGTTTAAAGTGGATTCGAACCCTGCAAACTTCCATGGCAACGCCGGGACTCGAACCCGAAACCTGTGGTACCGAGCGCCAGAGCGTGTAGCCACTCGGCCATTCAGGCCCTTACATGTTACATGTTGTGTGTTCATTGTTTGTACATTACCCAGGGAGCGCGTGTTTACGATTGAAATAAAACTGTATTTTTAAGTAACATCTCAACCCAACCACACCAATATCCAACTGCACAAACATTACACTATTGAAATTGAAATATATACACTTTTTTTCTGTTTTTATTTTTTAGAAATATTTTTTATAGAAAAATTTATTTAATGAAACCTCTTTTTATTTGAAAAATTAAAACATACATTGCTATAAATAATTTTAAAACTGCCGTTTGAAAACTATGATTAAGAACCTATTTTTTAATTCCGTTAGACTTAAAAGGTGAGAAACAAATAAATCAAAATTATACATAAAATTTATTTTTATTTTATTTATTTATTAAAATTAATATTTGTCATTTATTAATTTATGTATACATTTTATATATTTATTAATTTATTTTATTTTATTATTTTTTAAACATATTATGCTGTGTGAGAAACAAATTAAAATTTTACATAAAATTTATTTTATTTTATTTATTTATTAAAATTAATATTTGTCATTTATTATTTTTGAAACATTTTATATATTTATTAATTTATTTTATTTTATTATTTTTTTTAATATATTATACTCTAGAAAGGTGAAAAACAAATAAATCAAAATTATACATAAAATTTATTTTATTTTATTTATTTATTAAAATTAATATTTGTCATTTATTAATTTATGTATACATTTTATATATTTATTAATTTATTTATTTTATTATTTTTTAAATATATTATACTCTAAAAGGTGAGAAAAAATAAATCAAAATTATACATAAAAATTTTATTTTATTTATTTATTAAAATTAATATTTGTCATTTATTAATTTATGTATACATTTTATATATTTATTAATTTATTTTATTTTTTATTATTTTTAAATATATTATTTTGAGAAACAAATAAATAAAAATTTTACATAAAATTTATTTTATTTTATTTATTTATTAAAATTACTATTTGTCATTTATTATTTTATGTATACATTTTATATATTTATTAATTTATTTTATTTTATTATTTTTTAAATATATTATACTCTAGAAGGTGAAAACAAATAAATCAAAATTTTACATAAAATTTATTTTATTTTATTTAATTATTAAAAGTAATATTTGTCATTTATTATTTTATGTATACATTTTATATATTTATTAATTTATTTTTTTATTATTTTTTTTAAATATATTATACTCTAAAAAGGAAAAAAACAAATAAATCAAAATTTTACATAAAATTTATTTTATTTTATTTATTTATTAAAATTAATATTTGTCATTTATTATTTTATGTATACATTTTATATGTTTATTAATTTATTTTATTTTATTATTTCTTTAAATATATTTCACTCTTAAAAAGGAGAGAAGCAAATAAATCATAATTTTACACAAAATTTATTTTATTTTATGCATTTGTCGTAGACAGTGTTACATTATTTTGTTGTTCTGTTTACTAAATAGAAATGTATAACTTGTAATAACCTAAATTTTACTTCAACTTATAAAAAAAGACGTAAAACTTTCCAAGCATCTTATTTTGTTGTATATTAATATGATTTATATTCAATGCCTTTTATTTACTGTATTATTCAAAAAAACATCAACAGCAAAATTCGATCTAAAGTTAAAACTTTTAAAACAAAATTAGCATTTATTCATTTCCTAAATGTATATAAATTAAATTAATTAAAAATATCAAAAATCAATTCGAGTTCCATTTCATAAATAATATTCAAACAATTTTTTTAAAGAATTTTTGGTACTTACGTATTAACGGTACCTTGGCGACAGTTGCGCCGATAAAGAGCCCACGCGCCAACCGCAACTACAGATTTGGCGCCAATCTACACTTAAAATTTTTGTTCCAAATAATAAAATATATATGAAACACTTCATTTAAAATCAAAACGCTTTCAAAATATTTTTATTCCAAATAATAAAGATTGGCGACACTTAAAAACCGCCAAGTCTGTCGCCAAGGTATCGTTAATGTAAGTACCTAATTTTTTAAATACT
Source organism: Caerostris extrusa (assembly GCA_021605095.1). NCBI lineage: Eukaryota > Metazoa > Arthropoda > Arachnida > Araneae > Araneidae > Caerostris > Caerostris extrusa. The sequence goes on from BPLR01017442.1 coordinate 5,303, forward strand.
TAAAAACAATTAAAAATGTGCTAATTCCTCAAAAAAAAAAAAAAATTTACGGATAAATAATCAGGATTTTGTTTTCTAATTGAATTGTAATATCCATCCAGAAATGTTTTTTCCAATAATAATTTTAAGAAATTTTTTAACTCCTTTTTAAAATCCTTTTATTCTGAATAGTTGAAGTTACTTGAGGAATACAATTTTCTCATTTATTGATTTATGGAAAATGCCATATTGTTCTTTTTTTTTTATAACTCTGCAATTTCTCAAAAAGATAGCTTGTAGCCTTTCTATTTCAGAAAGCATTGCATTTTTACTAAAAATTGCTAGTCTTTTAATTTTATTCAATTTACTTTATAAAATAAAACTTGCATTGAAAGCAGGTTTGATTAATATTTTGTTTCCTTTTTCTCTCTCTATCTTGAATAAAGTACAAATTTCAAAGAAAATTTATACTCCTTACTTTTGTAGTTTACCAAAATTGGACAAAAACCAAAAATGGGTTTATCTAATTTTAGCATTGCTTCATCTAATTTTATCTATTAATTTTTATTGTGTTTATAAGTATAATTACGATGGTTTTATCTGATAACCTTAAGAATTGCATCTTTTGAAATTATATTTCAAATATTTTTTTTTAAAGTTTTAAAGCCAACTGCCATACCATGCTGAATATACCGGTTCTCATTGGATCACCGAAGTCAAGCATTATTGGGCGAGGTCAGTACTTGGGTAGGTGACCACCTGGGACGTGCCGTTGGCATTCACAAATTTGGGACCTGAATGGCCGAGTGTCTGGCGCTCGGTGCCTACAAGTTCGGGTTCGAATCCCGGCGGTGCCATGGATGTTTGTAGTGGTTCGGAATCCACTTTAAGCTGTAGGTCCCGGTCTCCTATGACTGTAAGGAGTCACGGAGCCAAAGTCAGACTTCTACCTACGGGTGCTCCATCACAACAGAAGCTGCTTCCTTCCCCTTCAATCATGAGTACGTATGAGCTCGTGGGCTTGGCCAGCCAAGTGGAATAAGAAACTACAACAACAACAAAGTTTTAATCCTTCTTTAAAGAAATGACTTAATTTCTTATAAAATAACCTTTTACAATGTTGTTACAACAATGTTATAACTGTATATTGTTTTTTACAATGAATTATATTAATTATCAAGATAAACTTATCACAGACATGCTGAGATGTAAGGGATGGTGAATTATACTTGTATATCTTAAAATCCTATACATAGAACATTTTTAAATTGAAGATTTTCTGTGACAGGGTTAACCTACAAACATATGCTACAACATTTTCGAAAAACATTAATTTAATTAATCAAATCAAATATTTTCATTTAACTTTCCTTTCTTTAATTGTTTTACTAAATATCAGTATGAGGATAGATGTAAAATATGCTCACAATTTTTTACATTTCAATATTTATAATGAAATTTACTAATGAAGTTTTAAATCAATTTCCTTTTAGTTCAGTAAGTTTTTTAACCTATCTCTAACGTACATTAAATTATTTTATATTAAAATATTAAACATATTTCAAAACTTAAAGTCCAACTTTCAAAATGCTATAAAACAGTGGGTGATGAGTTCAAATTTGAACTGAAGATACTTGAAGAAGGGAGAAATGGCATGACATCAAAAAGAAAGTTCCACCCATTTTTCCCATCTAATTTTGTATGACCTTGCTGTGGTTTATAGTCTTTCCACTAACAGTGTCACAACTGTTGAATGACTCGGAAGTCAATTTTTCCTTCAAAAAACAGAAACAATCAAGCACATTGAAAACTACAGTTGGTTTAATGTGCCAAATACGTTGTTATTTCGATTCAAAATATCACTGGCAACAGGATTCACTTTCTTTATGCTGTTAACAGCGCCATCTATTATCTATCGTCTAGCTGCGCGCTTTTGTAACATTTTTTTTGATGCCGTACCGTTTCCCCCTTCTTCAAGTATCTTCAGTTCAAATTTGAACTCATTGTGAGTGGTTCTTTTTTATAGCATTTTGAAAGTGGGACTTTAATTATATTTCAAATTATACTGAAGAAAACTTCATTCGAAATAAAATATGCTGTCAAAACCATATTTCAATATCAATTTATGTGATAATTTTTCACTTTATTCTTGTAAACTACATTTTACAAACAGGATATCCATAATATTATAATAAATTTAAGTTAGTTTTGTATTATAAACTTTCTAGTTTGACGTATTAATCCCTAAAGAAGTTTTAATCTTTTTACTGTGAAAGGGATTTTTTGCAACACTATCATCAATTACAGTAAGATTAAAAATTAAAAATTTAAGATGACAGTTTTGACATTCGTTATACTGAGAAAAGATTATTTAAAAAAAAAAAAAAAAAAGCATGACATCACTTTGAATTTAGGAAGAAAATATGACATTTTCAATGTTGTTTTAAAAAAAAAATATGTTGAAAAAGAAGTAAATTTTTAAGTAAATTCAGTAAACAGATTATGCATTTTTAAATATGTTTTTATTAAATTTTGAAAAGGATTTCTTTTTTAAATCAAATGTGGGAAATTTAAACCTGCTGTAAAATTAGTTAAAAACAATGAGAATTTTGCAGTAGGAAATTAAAAAAAAAGTAATAAGCTTTAAAATAAGTAATTTTACTGCGGTCAGAAACTTGAGATAAAAATGTAATTGAATTTAAATTTACTCACAAATTGGGTTCACTGTCTTTTTATAATTTTATATCACTTCCTTCAATATCAATTAATATCATATAATAGATCAATACTGTTTTTATATATTTTGAATATATATTGTTATAGTTTAAAATCAATTAAATATTTTTAAATAATTTTTAGTAGAATTGTTTTTCCTTTTAAATATACATTTTTAAATCTTAATTTATTTAAATCAACTTTGTAAATTATTTTTATTGTCCTATGATATGCATTTTACAAACGTCAGTCAGTAAGTTCAAAATTCTAAACCATACTGAACCACCTTGAAAATTAAGGCCAATTTTAACTTTATCATTAAAGGTTAAACCATACATCTATTATCACTGCAGAAGTTTTGTCATTTCTTATCCTATTTGGTCAACAGCAACATTTTGGGAGAATAACAGTAGCTATATAAATAGTATGAATTTGAAAAGGATTGTTTATATAGAGATTTATTTTGTTTAACTTTATTAACATGAATAAGATATATATCCATCATAAATTCATATTTTACAAAATAATCTATTTAAGTTCAATTTCTAATTTTTTTTAAATAGATAAACACTTATTTTATGAATATTTATCTCAATACAGACTCGCAAAGAAAGCACCTAATTTTATTTTAATATCTATCATTTATTATCATTCGGAATATACAGGATTATCTTTTGACAACTTTATTATAAGAAACCAAATGTGTTATTGTTTCTTATTCCACTTGGTAGACAATAACATCTTAAACCAAGTCCAAGAACCCATGTGGTCCCATGAAAAGAGGGAAAGGGAGCAGCTTCTGTTGTGATGGATCACCCGTAGGTAAAAGTCTGACTTTGCTCCTTAACGCAGACTTTTTACGGGGTAGGGTTGTCGCCTTACGTCAAACAGTCATATTATACTGGGATATATGGCTTAAAGTGTATTCCGAAACACTACAAACATTCATGGCACCGCCGGGACTCGAATCAATGGTACATAGATACTCGCGCGCTAGCTATTCGACCATCAGGCCCCACTGCAGAAGTTTTTTTTTAATAAGAAATTTTTAACAACAAAATTAGTTTTTTTTCAATTTAATTTTAATAATTTGTTTCTAATTTTATTTTAATATGTGAATCAGTTGCAATAATGAAACAATTTAGAACAATGTTTAGACTAAATTAAGTAGTAGCTTTATTAAAACGTTGTAAAGTTCTAATTCCGGTTAAAAAAAATTTAGTCTTTAGAACCATAAAAGTACTTTGTATGTCAGTTACACTTGTTGATTCGTTAAACCTCAAACTGTCGAGTATTTTTCAAAAGTACAGTTAAATCTCCCTATTAATCTCCATATTGAATGTATACGACTAAATATTAATTACACACGTCTTTCCAAGGTAACATAAAATGCAGATTGAGAATTTAATTACTCTAATTCGTTGAAGATGAATTCTAAGATGGCTATGCTATGTCCAGAATCTATACTTTACAACTACTGCCTGACAAAAATATTCTGTCACAGTGCTCATTCCCTATCTGATATATGGTTAAAGAAACACTGCTTCAATTTATAAGACAGTGATAGGGAATCCTACAGATGCAACTAGAGATACAACTGGATGCAACAGATGCAACTAGATACAGATGCAACAGAGATACAACTACATAGTTTTAGAAAATATCTATTACCTTAAATTAATTTAAATATCAGAATAATTCAGTGTAATAACCATCTAATCAAATGCAGAGTGATCCAAAATTAGAACAAATTTTAAAAAGTAGTAGTTCGAAGACTACTAAAGACAAAATATTCTGTTTTCACAAAACGAACAAAACTGAAGAGGGATTTCTTTTCGAAGAAATAAAAGTAATAATGATGGAATGGCTCATTCCTTTTCTTCGTACATTCTTTTTATCTTTTGATGGCGTTGTCAAGATACGGACTATTGTCTGGCAGTGAATAAAGAGCAGTTTTAGCTGGTAACATCATTTTAAAAACAGTCTTTAAAGTTTTCGTTCCTTCTCTTACTATAAGCAGATTCTAGAAATGGTGAATGTATCCTTACACTAAGCATCCTAACAGATTGCTGCGCATGTAAATGACAGCCAGGCTCAACATTCGGGAAGAACCGTGTCATCAGTCGATCATTTACTGGTCTCACGACCTTATATGCTTGTCGATTTTTATTGCAGGGATACCTGAATTTACCTTGAAAAACCAGCATTGCTGGCAACATTGAACCACTTTTATTTTCCCCTTTTTATCTTTAATAGGTTTCATCTTTTGTCTTTATTATATTCATCATCATTTTATCTTCCTTAGCTTTCGAATCATTAATCTTTCCTGATTGTTGGATCACTTTGCACTATAATAATGTCCATAATTATGTTAATACGAAATTAACAGTAAAAATACGTTGCCTCAACTAATTTCCAGTCTATGGTCCTTCTTTAATTTGATTGTGATACAGTAGTTTTATTTACGGCGACACTACTGGGGAGGGGGACGGTAGCTATATAACTTCTCTTTGATATCTCCTTACAAACACACTAGAAATAGGAGCCCGCATCTATCATCTTAAACCTAAAGGAAGGATTTTTCAACCTATAAATTTGCTATATACAGTTCAGCTGGGTATTTTGTTTTGATCCAGGATAAAACTGCTTTTACTTTAGAAGCCCGATATTTTCAACGACTCTACTCCAAACTAAAAAGGAAAAAATTAAGTCCTTCAATCGAAATATAACTATACATTATTATCATTGCTTCTTCTGCATCAGTGGACCTTTATTATCCACTATTGCATTCCACGAATAACCTATAATGGTGTGATGATGGACAGAGCAATGCCTTCTAGAGGACTTTTAGTTAAAACAGTCCCACATTTTCATATCATATAGAAAAAAGCAATAAGAAATTTATAATTTATTATACTAATATGAGTTCATTAAAATATTATCAACGTTAAAGATTTTATCAAGCATTGATGTGAGCATGATACGTTTTCTATCGGTTCAAATTAATTGATATATAAAAACTGCATAAACAGAAATGAAAAATTTATAGATTTTATTAAATATGTATCTTGTATCGTCTATGAAAAATACCGCTTTTCAAATTTTGTCGGAAACGTATTTGGTCAGTTAAGAAATTAAAAAATATATTGTAACAGGCATTTAGAACAATTAATCTTTGATACTTTATTTCTATGCTCATTAATTATAAAATATATTCTACAATTAATTTTAAAATCTCATATTGTAAAAGCTGTTTTCAATTTGATTATAAATAAGTTACAATTTTGAAGTTTTATTTCTTTTGAATAAAAGGATATTTTCTTTAAAAAAGTTATCATTTTTCGACTATCCTTTTATCATTAATTATTAATTTAAAATCTTAAAAGATCTCTTGCAATAAATATTCTTTTTAAATCACAATGAACTCATTATTATTATATTTATTATTTATAAATTACACTTTTATTTTTATAAGAAATTTTATATTGAAAGAAAAATTAATTTCTAATAAAGCATTTTACAGTTAATAACTGTAAGGAATTTAATTCTATGCACAAAACTATTTATGATTTTATGACATTTAAATGATATTTCAAAGGGGCCTGAATGGCCATTGGCTAGCAAAAATTCTGGCGCTAATATAACAGGTTTCAGGTTTTAAAGGCGGTGCCATGGATGTTTTAGTGGCTCGGAAAATTTTGAAATAATCATTTAATAGGATCGTAAAAAAAGCGTTACGGGGGCATTGTTATTCCGTCGGTTTATAAAAATCGATTCGTGGAAGTAATGCAAAGTGAGTACGTTCATTTTTAGGCATGATAAAGCTAAAAAGTGTTTGATGGCTGCATTAGAAAGAAAAAAATATATTTAAAAGAATTTCATTAAAAAAGTTATACTTGGTTTTACAAAATTTTTTCGGAATCGACAAATTTTAAATAATCATCCTAATAGGTTCTTATGTAAAAAAATTTACTGGCAAGTTAATATATTAACGTCGGTAAAAATCATGTCGTGGAAGTAAAAAGAACTACGTTTTTTAGAGTTGATGCTGCATTGAAAAAATATTAAAATAATCTGAAGTAGAATAAATATTTTAAGACTGAAAAAATTTTCACTTTTACACTAGAAAAAGAATTTTTTTCAATTCAAAGGAAAATAACAATTTAAAAGCTCAAGTGTTATAAGTGCGATCAAGTGAAGTAAAAATAATTTAAAAATTAGAGTGCAATGGATGACAAAGTGTAATTGAGTGAAAATAATTTAATGGTTAAATGACACTAACACACGGTGCTGATATTTTCTCTTTCTTTCATAAACTTTGTAAATGAATGCATTAAATAGGGTGTACAAGCATTCCTATGGGATTATTTTTTTTTAATTCTTTATAATAGATATAAAGAATTATAAACTTTACCGTTGTAGAATAACGGTTTACAATTATGTACGCCAATGTGTGCATAATTGTAAACAACAAAATATATAAAACACAAATATTCGCAATATAAAGAAAAATATCAAATTAGTTCCTATTTCTAAATTCTATCTCTATCAATAAATAAAATAATTCAATATTCAACAAAGCGAAGACAAAAATATATACAAAAATACGACATGAAAACAATTTGTGAAGAAAATCCATAAAACCCTAAAGAAATTATCAAAATCATGAAGAAATATTCATAAAAAAAAACAAAATAAATTAATCATAACACTCTGAGGATAGCTTTATCAAGAAATACTTACCCTAAGGATATTATAAGCCATGTTATTTCTGCTGCTAAATGACTGGATCCAAGTTACAAACTCATCTTGCGAAGTATTTCGATAACATGGAGTAGACATATATATACATTTCTTTAGAGACGGTAAGGTATAAGACAGAAGAAAAACAATTTTGCAAAATAGCTTGTTTAATATAGAAAAAATAGGGTCACTTCATAAAACACCATGGCTGTTTATAGTGACCATTAAGTGAGTGACTATGGCCATTAAGTGGCTATTCCATGGCCATTAAGTGAGTGACTGGCTAACCGACTACGATCAACAATTTTTATAAGTGTAGTATTTGAGTGGGGTGATTTATTGCCACTGCAGGGTTTTTGTTAATTAGCAGCATGGGGAAAATGCAATGGTGTTATAGAAATTGACACATCTATTGTTTCTTGGAAGATATAAGAAAATTTTAACAATATGTATATATATATTTATACTTATATATTGTTAAAATTTTCTAAAGCTAAAGCACGGTAATTGAGATATCTATTGTACCTTTCCTTGAGCCGGACGCAAGTGATAAATCATCATTTTATATTTAAGTTTATAAAAAATAAGGAAATAGTCATGCGTTTTACAAAAGTAAGTTGTTTTATTTTCGGAATTGTTTATATTACTGGTTTGTTGCGCTAGTACGAAAACGAAAAATCTGATGCTTCTTCAGAAATTTTAGGTCAGCTAACCAAAAGGACCAAAGCATGCCCTAGAAGAAAACTAATTATGTAAATAATGAATGTTTTATATTTTTTTTATTTTAATTTATATAAAAATGTGTTAAGCTTTGATAAATATTTTGCAGAAAAAAACAAACTCTCGACTTACATAAAAAAATATATGATATATATATATACATATATATATATATATATATGTTAAAACTACGGCTAAAATGTCAGCAGTTCGTCCCTAAGTATAAACTTAATCATTATAGATAAATATATCATGAATAATTAGTGAAGTAGTATAATTAGTTAGGTAATTCATTTCATCATTATTCAAAAATTATCTAATAAATAATTATTTGAAAATAAAATTCGTTTTATATTATTTTATTATGGAGCAATTTTAGATTTAAAAAAAATATTTTAATGAAAATTAATAAAAGAAATCAGTTTTATTCAAAAAAAATTTCCGAAAAGTAATTTTTTAAATTGAATTGTTCTGTATAGCTTGTTACACACCACAAATATTATTTTAATGATTAGAGAATACTTAAAGGGTATCTAATTAAAGCTAAAAATACACTATCATCAATTTACGCTAAAAATGCACTAACAGTAATTAATAAGAAAAATACATTGTCAGCAATTAATGCTAAAAATATACCCTGTAATTTCCTAGAATAAGATTTTCATTTCAGAAACAGAAAAATACTTTTATTCTTTTTAAAAACAAAGTACAGGAATCCGTTTTGGATGTTTTTATGGAATTATTTATATTTATCTCTCTTCAAGGAATCTAATTTTCTTCGAAAAGAAAAATACGGTAATTAAGTAGCAAAAATAATATTTACATAAAACACCAAGCAATATTCATAAAAAAAATTGAAGCAAAAACTTATAAAGAACTTCCTGTAGAAGATAATATCCAACAAATGTTTTTTGAGACTGACTTAGAAAGTAACAACCGTGGTTACTTGATTAAAAAATTTTTAACTCAAAATGATTGATTTTCCTTTCAATGAAATGATACTTGATTTTTTTTTCAATTCTGACTTAAGTGCTTTATATCTTTGGTTAAGAGTTAATTTTGGAGTAGTTAATCATCCAGCGAAGTATTTTTTATTCAAATTCTGTGAAGAATAAAAATCGGCGGGTTTTTTAACACCAAATAATTAAGTAATTGTTGTTTTGAACAAGAAAATTGCATGATTGATTTTATAATATAAAAACACACAAAGATATTCATTGTTCTTAGTGTTGTTTTTGTTTGTTGAAATACTTGGTTAATTAAAACTTCAAGTAGACAGTTTATTTTGAAGTACTACTGTGTCCAAAAAGTAAGAGGGCGTATGGTATTTCAGTTTTTTTTTTTTTTTTTTAGCTTGTTGGCACTGTCCTTGACATCTGTGTGAAATTTGACGTCAAAATATTCATTAGTGTTTGAGTTTTGTTAAATGCTAAAACTGATTCCGGCGATTTTTGAAATGTCTGAATTAATTGAGCAAGAACTTGCGTTAAATTTTGTTTGCGGAAACGTATAGAATGTTGCAGAAGGCATACGGTGAGCATTCCTATATCGGAAAGAAATTTTTTGAAGTGGTAAAAACAGTTCAAAGAAGGCAGAGAAAGCGTTGAAGACGAAGAAACTTCAACCAACGAAGCTCACGTCCAAGAAATTAAAGATTTGTTTGATGCAAACCGTTCAGTTACAATTAGAGACCTTGCTAATGATATTGGAATATCAAAATTCCATTTTAAACGATGTTTTGGACCTCAAACGCGTCAAATCTCGATTGGTACCGAAAACACTGAATGCGCCAGCTCACACTGCATTGATTCTTCGTGATTTCCGACTAATTCACAAAATTACAATTACACCGCGTTGAATTTTGGTAGATATATACTTTTCTTGACGTCTAACTAGTAAAAAAATATTTCCTTATATAATATATTAATTTATATAATATTATAATATAAACAAAATACTTTTTGAATAAACTCAAAAGGCGTTAAAATATTGTATATCTGAATTTTTATAAATATGAAAATAAGAAATCTAGATTCAACCCATTCAATTCGTTACACCATTAAATCAATATTTTCTCTTTTTCTTTCCCAAACTGTAATTTAATAGCTTTCAGTTGAAAAGTTAATGTAGTATCAAAATTATTCAAAAGTATATTATCAATGTTAAAGAGAAAAATAAAATCATAGTATAATAGAACATTTTCGTAATTTCCATAATTTTACTTATTATTCATACGCAAAAAGAAAATGTGGATGCAAATAATCGACGAAACACTATTTATTTTGTGGTTTCTTTACTTTTTAATAATTTCTTCCCTTCTTGATACTCCACTAAACTGAAAAACACCTACATAAACGCATAAAAAATTTGAAAAGAGCTAACTGAACACCTTATCAAATTTTATGCTGCCATCTCTTTCTTCCTGAATAATTCATATACTTCCTTGTATTTCAGCTGCGTCAGACTATGACAGTATTCATTTAGTTTTCAGCATAAAAATGTAACTGCCTTTTCCTTAAGAAACCTTGTCATCTAGAGATAATAAGTATTCTGTTATATTTAAACAAGAGACATTTGCTGCTGATACTTCGTTTTGCTCCAGAAAATTTCAAAAATAAATCAAAACGTTCTGTTTATTCGTAAATAATAACAATTAATTAATATTTCTGAGGTTTTTCCTGTCCGTCTTATGAGTAAAAGTTTTTGAAAATTATTATTTACCCACTATCATAAATTTTTCGAAATATTAAAAAAAGGATTTTCTTAATAATATATTTATACTTAATATTATATTTGATTTAATGGCCTGAATGGCCGAGTGGCTAGCGTTCTGGCACTCGGTACCACAGGTTTCGGATTCGAGTCCAAGCGGTGCCATGAATGTTTGTAGTGGTTTGGAATCCTTTTTAATCCAAAGGTCCCGGTCTAACAGGATCGTAGAGCGTTGCAGGGGTATTGTTGCCCCGCGTTCGTAGCTTATCTTCAAGCTACACGCACCTCCTGGGTAGTGCTAAGTGAGTAACGTCTGTGCAGCGCTTGCCTTAAGGCATCCAGGACAATTGTCTAAGCGTTTGCCAGCTGCATTGGAACAATATATATATATATATATATATATATATTAATTCCGCTTGTGTGGTTAAAAATAAGTAATTTTTCATAAAAACATAACCAGTGTATGTAAAAATGAAATGCTGTATCAAAATATGATTTGCAAAAATAGTGGTGTTGCTGTACTTTAGAGTCATTGGATATGCATTCGATCGAATACAGATTTTAAAATCATCCACAGTTTAAAACCACGTAGTGAAATTTTGAGACAGCAATGTTTCAGATATTATTATACATCACTATTTAAAGTATTACAATGACAATCATTTGATATTAAAGAATCGTGTCCTATGTAGAATGTATTTGAAGTATTACAAGGAAGATAATTTGGAATTAGTAGAATATTTTCGTAATTTCCATATTTTTACTTATTATTCATACGCAAAAGAAAAATATGGATGAAAATAATCGACAAAACTATTTATTTTGGGTTTTCTTTACTTTTTAATAACTTCTTCCTCTCTTGAAACCTCACTAAACTGAAAAATATCTAAATAAACGCATAAAAAGGAGGTAACGGAACACCTTATCAAATTTTATGCTGTCATCTCTTTCTTCTTGAATAATTCATATACTTCCTTGTATTTCAGCTGCATCACACGACGACAGTATTCATTTAGTTTTCAGCATAAAAATGTAAACGCCTTTTGTTTAAGATACCCTGTCATCTAGAGAAAATAAGCATTTTGTTGTATTTAAACAAGAGACTTTTGCTGCTGATGCTTCGTTTTGCTCCAGAAAATTTCAAAAATAATAAAAATAAATTATAATAAATAATTAATATGTTCGTAAATAAGATTAATGTTCTTTCTGTTTATAAATTATAATAATACAATTAATTTTTTTGACTTTTTTTCATGCCCATCGTATGAAGAAAAATTTGTAAAATTGTTATTTATCTACTATCATACTACTATTTTTTCGAAAATATTAAGAAAGGGTTTTCTTAATATTAGATTTTTACTTAATATTATATTTAATTTAATGCCTTGAATGGCCGAGTGGCTAGCGCTGTAGCAATCAGTACCACAGGCTTCAGGTTCGAGTCTCGGAGGTGCCTTGGATGTTTGTAGTGGTTCGGAATCCACTTTTAAACCGTAGGTCCCTGTCTAACGGGATCGTAGAGCGTTGAGGCGGTATTGTTACTCTGCGTCCGCAGCTAATCCTTTCAAGCTACACGCATCTCCTGGGTAGTGCTAAGTGAGTAACATCTGTGCAGCGCTTGCCTTAAGACCTCCAGGACAAATGTCTAAGTGTTTGCCAGCTGCATTGGAATAAAAAAAATTTATTTTAATTCCGATTGTATGGTTAAAAATAAGTAATTTTTATAAGAAAAAACCCAGTGTATTTAAAAAGTAATGTTGTATCAAATATGATTTGCAAAATAGCAAGGTTGCTGACGTTTAAAGTCATTGGGTATGTATTCGTTTGAATACAGATTTTAAAATCGTCGACAGTTTGTGCAAGTAAAACCTAAGTAGTGAAATTTTGTGACAGCCATTTTTCAGATATGATCATTAGACACCATTATTTGAAGTATTAAATGACGATAATTTGGGCTTATAGAAGTAGGAAATTAGAAATTTTAATCCTATGTAATACGAAATCTTCTGTCATACATAATTTAATTAATTTCTAATAACAAAATCATCTTTTTTTACATGCTTCTAAAGTTGACCAAGAGCTACAAATCTCGCAGACGGCATCTATTTGCAGCTAACTGCATGAAAGTACAGAACCACTTGGCCAACCTACCTCACATCTTCCTATTTAGCATTCTTTGAAGGCAGCAAAGCATTTTTGTGTACTTAGGTGAAATAATTTCAACCAGAAGATCGCTAAATGGAACTTTATTTCTAAAACAGTTATCTCCACCGATTGCCTTTATAAATTTTAAATGTCAATATAGTAGTGAATTCATTATTGAGAGTGGACAAAATCCAAATCCTGTGAAACGTGATCAACTATTCAGCTTTTAATTTAACTGTTGTGTGAATGACGGCAATTTTGAGAAATTTTTCTTTGGTGAATTGCAGCCATCGGCATAGCTACAAAAAAATTTTAGTATTAAAAAAGTTCCGAAATTGCATGTGATGTAACTAATCACTTTAGCAATTCAATTATAATAACAATATCAATGCATACAGTTAAATCTTGTTATTTACTAAAAATTAATTTTATTTCAACAGCGATCATATTATGAATATTCTATAAAGATTATCACTGTAGAGGGAATTTTTCTCTTATATAAAAATCAATGTTTATTCACATGTTCTCATTGCAAATGAAAATAAACACCAACCTCCAGTTTCTTGGTAATGATAATTTATTATACATTTCCTGAAATTATCATTTGATATCCTTTCAAGAAAATTACACGCATTTCATTTAAAATATTATTAACTTTAAAAGTGAGAAAAACGTAATTAACTTTGCTTGCACCGTAAATTAATTTTTCAATTTCAGGCGAAATTACTTGTAGTGTAAGCATTATTCATTTCTGCGTGACATATGTATTCGTTCTTTGCAGAAATAAATTACGTGGGCACAATTTTCAATAATAAATAATCTTTTAATGGAATAAAATGACACAAGAATAATGGAACTGAGATTATTGATTAGCATTAAAATAAATTAAAATTTGTTTGTTTTTTCATTATACTTCACCACTAAATGATTAATGGCATATTTTATGAATTCTAACGACATTTTCAGAAACCATTACAGGCGGTATGCCTGGATTAAATAATAATTATTATAGTAAAGCACTCTGTAAAATGCAAAAAGCGCTTAAAATTTTTAAGATTTTATAATATTAATTTTTACGTGGAATTGAGAACTTCAATAGTTGCTTTATATGAAAAAATAATATTAAAAAAATTTTATTTATGTATTGTGGTGTTGGGGGTCCGAGAAACTTGATTGCAACTGGATGTGATCGAGTTAAGACTTGAGACACAGGTTTGAAAACTGACAACTATATTTACACAAGCACAAACACCACACACGTACAATTAAAGAGAGGCAATATTTAACACATTTAAAAACATATAAATATAGATTCGTGGCCTTCCACGAACACTTTAAACTTCTAAGCAGAAACCCCGATCCCCAGGTAAGAGCGGGATGTGCGAAATATATTTTATCTACGGGTGAGAGTCTGTAGGCCAACTATTACGCAGGATTGCGTTAAATATATTTTCTCTCATGATGAGAGATTATAAACTAAACGCTTTTCAGCAGGATCGCAAGTTGAGTGAGTTAGCATGAAAGTTTCATAGGAGTAGAGGAGGTCTACTGGCCCTTTCTCCTGAATGCCACAGGGGGCTCTCTTATTTGATAAAAGTGCATAGAGGAAACACGGTTACCTCCAGTGTTAATTCCTTCGATGAAAGAGGTCTGGTTTCGCCTGGAACATCTACGGGGCGGAACCAGCAGAAATAGTTGGAACACAGGCTGGCACATTCTATACTGTGGTACAGGTTTCTTTTGTTCGATGAAAGAGGATTCTCTCCTGGTTGGTCGACCACGTTTTCTAAGTGGTCTTATTAATGATAAAAAGTCTCCTGGTTGGAAACATTTCTAATTATTTTTTTAGAACTGGGCACATTCTATACTGTGGTACAGGAACTGGACGATAATTTCTAGTGTTAATTCAATGTTCGATGAAAGAGGTTGATTCTCCTCCTGGTTGGAAACATTTCTAATTATTTTTCAGCAGTATTTAATTCTAATTGTTGTTCTGAGAGATGCATAGCCTCATTTTCTCAAAGTTGACAAGTATGGGATGCAGTGGCCATTACCAGAAGAGACTTAATATCTGGAGGAGTTGCAATAAACTCAAATTGTTGGTAAAGTGTTCCTGAGAAATATCAATGTCCTTTCTGAAGATCCAGACTTTTCCTGCACTCAAAACATTTGCTCCGAAAATAGTTTGGTTAAACTTAGCAATTTTCAAGACTATAAGTTTAATAAGGATTATTTTTCCTTTGACACCAATATCCATGATCGTAGTGAGGATTTTTGTTTTCTGTACATGTCCTTCAGCCAGAACTATGTCCAAGGTATCATTGAATATCAGGCCACTCTTCTTGAGGAAATGGACCTTCCATTGAAAGAATATAACTGTTCATGTGGTTACACGATTGGTGGCTGCTCTTGAACTGTAGTATCGACATTTTCAATTTTGCTTTATTACTCCTGGATGACCTTCCATGAAGGAAGGATCTGTTCATGTGGTTAAAGCTTACTTTCACTGGGGACTACCGGGAAGAGCCGGTTTTCTGTCGATTATTCGATTTTCAGAGTCGGTTGGCGTCGATTCGTCTTTGCCGGTTTACTTCGATTCCTCGATACAACCGTTAACTGTCGATTCGTCGATACAGAGCCGGTTTTCTGTCGATTCGTTGATACAGAGCCGGTTTACTGGGGACGACGATAAGAGCCGGTTAACTGTCGATTCGTCGATACAGAGCCGGTTTACTGTCGATTCGTCCATATATAGCTGGTTTACAGTTTCTTGATCACAGTGTTTTTTAATGTTTTCAAATGGTCCCCATAGCCAGTGGAACATGTATGTGGTCTAAGGTCCTTTCCCGCCTAAATTTTAATAGTGTGCTTGAATCTTTTTAAATTTCATTTCTATTTCTCCAAAAAAGAAATGAAAAAGAAATAAATACATAAACAACTCTTAGTTTAATAGTTACTTTCTCTACCAGACCACGTATAAAATATCAAAGCATCGTTGGTCAGGTCATTTTCGTTAAGAAAAAATTCAGAATTTCCCCTTCGTTAAGAAAAACTTCAGAAATATCCCGAAAGTCATTAGATCGACACTAGGCTCAGATTAGCACAGCTAGGCGTCTAAATGTAATAAAACAAACTAATATTAATTTTTGGCAACAGACTATGAACAAGAAAACATTTACACATTCAGAATAATAAAGGCGATGTTTATATCTAAAATATTTGTTACCTTAAAATGTTAATACGTAAGAATTAAATGAAAAAGAAATAGAAAAGAAATAAATACAGAAACAAACTCTCACTTTAATAGTTACTTTCTCTACCAGACCATCCATAAGATGTCGAAGCATTGTTGGTCAGGCCATTTTTCTTGAGAAAAACTTGAAATAATGTCCCTGAAAGTCAGCAGATCGACACTAGAACCATGATAACACAGCTAGGCCACTAAATGTAATAAAACAAATTAACACTCATTTTTGTCAGCAGAGAATATTAATTTGAGAATATTAATGAAATATAAGAATATTATTATACAAAATATATTAAATGTTAATTGGTGCAAATTAAATGAATAGCTACCACAGCTTTCAAAAATACATAGTGCTATTCTATAAGTACAATTATTTTAAATATGTAATAAAGTAAATAAGTAGTTATTAAAGTAAGTTAGTAAGTAATTTTAAATGTGTTTAATGTATAATGATGTAACAATAAAATGTGATTAATGTAAGAAAATTAATTTTATTCAAAAAAAAAATGAATGAGAAAAAACAATTGTATCGATTTGATGAAAAAATTATTTATAATTGATTTATTAGTTTCAATAACGTTTCACTGTTATAGCCATGAATCAGTTTTATATCTAATAGTGAAATAAGATAAAAAACAAAGCTTTGTTTTAAAAAAGAAATCTTTAACCTGAGGTGATTAATTACACTACAGAATCTTTTTACGCTACTATTGAAAATTAAATTACTCGAAAGAGACAAAGATTTTTTTTTTTTATTGGTTGAAAAATTTATAAGTTTAAATCTTTTAATGAACATTGTTTTTCATAGTTTGTCTATGTTTGTCTGAACATACCATATTTTTGCTGTTTTAGTAATTTTTTCGTTACAACAAATATTTATAAAAGAACTATAACTTAAACTATCACACAATGTTTTTTTTTTTTTTTATTTTAAATGTAAAGCTTTTTATAAAAATTTTAAATTTAATTTGTAGATTTTTTTCTCAATTTTTAGTTGAAGCAGTTTCTTAAGAAAAAAAACAGAGTTACGGTTTCAGAATTTTTTTTTTTTTTTCATGAAAGAAATATTATAAAAACTCCACGTTGAACTCGATTGTTCTTCTGATGAAGATTAATGGTTAAAAACTTTTTCAAGACCAATACAATTTATAATGTTGTTGTGTTTGTAGAAAATATAATAATCATAATCGACTGAGCTGATATATAGATTAATCATAAATTTCAGAATTTAATGTAAGAATAAAAAATCTTAAATGCATTAAGAAATGTTAAAAATTTAAAACTATGGAATTGAAAACTCTCATTTTCACTTCAAAATAAAATTATCTTTGCTGTCACAAGACGGTCTTTGAGAACAATATGTAATTATGTAGTAGATGTCGTCGTTTTTTTTGTGCAGCTCGATCTGAGTGTGGTCAAATCACAAGAACATATATTTAAAAAACGCACCACTTTAATTACAAGCACACATTACTAGCACAATACACTACAAAGAATAATATACAGCAGGTAACACCTTTAAATTTAAGTAGAATGATTCTACTTCTAAACTGTAAATAAAGTTACTCAAGTACACTCTAGATAGCGAAATATACTTCCCCTTTGGATGAAAGTCTGTAGGCCAATTTATGCACAGGATGGTACTAACTATATCTTCTCTCGAGGTGAGACACTGTAAACTAAAGGTATCTGAAGTAGCAGCCAATTATACAGTTGATTCACTGTATAATTGGCTGCTCTCGGGGTGAGCTCGTAACTAACGGCGGCGCCTATTTTGCCGTACGTCTTCTCTGGCGAGAGTCTCGGGCCAACTAACGATTTCTTCTGTACAACGCAAGGGGCGCTCTTGCAGTGGATAGGTTTGGCATCTTCTGCGCACGAGGGCTAAGCAGACCGAGACCTACGGTTTAAAGTGGATTCGAACCACTACAAACATCCATGGCACCACCGGGACTCGAACCCGAAACCTGTGGTACCGACCGCCAGATGCAGTGGATAGGAGAAACAGGATTGCGTAGTTGGAACCACATTTACAATTATTTAATTATCAATTTTTTAGCCCTTGAAGGAAATTTAAATAAATATTATGTATAAAAATACTCATGGAAAAATTTTTCAAAAAAAAATCTCTGAAAGAAATAAATAAAGAAAAAGATTGAAAGTGGTCAAGGACACGAAAACCCCGCTCCCAAAACAATACCCATAATTTTATGAGTAAAAAGGAATTATTATTTTTTTTTTTCGATTATCTACTTGAATTTCGTTCATTTAAGAACACGTTTATCTTATAAAATGATATTAAATTTTTTTTTTTTACAATAAAAAATAATTTCAGTAAAACCTGTGAAAAAAAAAATCAAATCCCCTTTTACAGATTAAAAATACCTTAAATATCAATTAATGTTTCTGATTTGGTTTTATTAATAATTTGTGTTTAATTTTTTTTTTAAAATCGCAATTAAAAAAAAAAAAATTAAAATTAAATAAAAATTGTATTTCCAATTACAGTTACAAACATCAGCTGAAGGAATAAAAATAAAAAAAAAAGAAAATATGTTGATTGAAAATTGTTTTGATGGGTTTGAGCAATGACGAACGATGAGAATAGCAAAAGATACCAACCTTAAAGAATATTTATTTTAAGTTGTGATGTAGTGTTAGCTAAAACAGTTTACCTATTGAACATATTTGTTATTGCTGTTTTCAAACTGTTGAGCACTTTCGCATGAAACTATCACTACTTCACAATCACCTACCACTAGAAAGGCAAATGTAGAGATAATTCAACATTACCCAGAATGCCTAACTTGAGGCCTGCAATAATGTTCCAGAACTGCTCTATTACCATGTGAATCGAATAAATCCATACGTGACATTGGGAAAGTTTGAAATCTCTTCTACCTCGTCCTCTTATTCGAACTCGACAAAAGTGATTTTCCAGCCAATGGGTTATTCGTGTCTGTAACAATAATACGGTGTATTTCAATTCGGCATCCCTTTATAACTAATATTCTTTAATCCCGATACATGATACATTGATCGCTCCTTGTAAAGAGTTCTAAAAATATGGGAATTCAAGTAGTATTCAAATATGTATTCATTCATATTTTTATAATATATATATGTGTGTGCATGTGTGTGCGTGTGTATTCAGACGAGCGGATGGGTACTGCTAAGTTAAAATGTAATTAAATAATATAAAACGCATTTAATATAAAATTTATAAATTATTACAGCATTTATTAGCATTTTACTTCTTGAATTAGTATAATAAATGTAGGCATGAACGTAATGTTTTATTTCACAAAAAATGCAAGTATACTACCCAATTAAATTTCCATATTCTTTACTCATATCTAAGAGTGCCTTATGCGGCATCTTGTCTAAGAAAGGGAGGTATCCTACAAAAAGGCAGACCAAGAGGTCCAGGAGGTGGTTTTCGTCCTATGCTATACCAATAGGATAATTTTTGAATATGGAAAAAGTAGATACAGCATGCGATCACAAATTTTGACCAGTTACTGTAACTAATTTTTTTTAAAAATAGTCTTTAGTTCCAAGTTTTCTTTCCTACCTTTTTTTCAATTAGTTCAAGCTCTCCCTAAATATATTTATATATCTTGTTCAAATTTGCAATAGTTAATAAGATACTTTTTATTCATCCTTTCAAGTTCAAATATATATATTTTTTAACTTGTAGTGGATGACACTTGTTGTTATAACTTTTTCAAATATTAATTCATTAATTAAATTTAATTAATTAATTATATATATTTTTTAGATTTAAGTTGCATGTATCTACCAATAGATGGCGGCAGAGGCAAGAGGAAAATTTCAACTTGAAATGAAAACATTTCTTTTTCAATTCCTACCATTAGTTCACACTCTCCCTATATATATTTATATATCTTGTTCAAATTTTCAATCGTTCATAAAATACTTTTTTTATTCATCCACTCAAGTTCAAATACATTTTTGAACTTATAGTGGATGACTCTTCATCTTAATACAGTTTTTTCAAATATTAATTCATTCATTAAATTGAATTAATTAATTTTAGTTTTATATGGAAGAAAAAAAATTTCTCTTATATAAGATATTTAGTAGGATATAAATTTAGAAATAAATACCGTCAGTGGCGAAGCGTGTAGATCGCTGGAAAAAATTTCTTTTTCAGATTTTTTTTTCATTCTGTATTCTAGTCTGATTCCAGGAGGGAACAAAACGGAAAATGAAACATGTGAATAAATTAGTGAGAGCGATGGAAAGTGTGTATGTGAGAGAGAGAGAGAATTTTTACTAACTTAAAAAAATGAATGAAAATTATTTATAAAGGACTTTCTGCAATAGAGTGAAAAAAAGTAGGAATTGACTTAAAAAAAAAAAAATTTTTATTACTTGTTTTAGATGTATTTATCCTGTTACAACGTTTTAATGTCGTTTTTTTTTTAAACTGAAGCACACTTATTATTTACCGTATCGTACAACACTTCAAGTTCTAGATAAAACTAAAGAGTATCATTTTGTATCGTAATGATGCAACACTGACCTATCTAACTTTATAAACAACTTGCGATATTCAAGGTCATTAGTCGTATTATACTACCGTATTAGCAATCTCAGCGAATCTCAGCCCGCGGAGTTAGGGTGCATTTCCAAAGTGGCCCACAAGAACTTTTGGGTTGGCCATCCCTGATTAAGAGAATGATATTGTTTTTTTTTATTTTTTCAACTTAAATGATTTTTTTTTTACTGAATACAGTTTCAATTAAAATTTATTTAAACAATAATTAGAATTTTAAATACTCAGTTATATTTTTACAAACCATTAACAATACATAATAAAATTATTAAAATTTAATTTAAAAACATATTGATAACTACATATTTTATCAACTAAGGATCATTTTTTTATAAATCAAATTTTTTATTACATTGCTGTTTTATGCCTATGGTCTTTGTTTTTAAATGTTTAAGATAATGAAAAGAATATGTATAAACATACTTTAAAATAATCACAAAAAATAAATATAGAATAATTTGAAAGCATTAATAAAGGTGGAATTAATTTACGTTCAATTAATTTGAAAGTCAATGAGAGTTAACTGATTAACGGAAAAGTTCGCAATTATCTTCGTAATAGTATATAACATTTTCTTCCTTTTTGAAACATGAATAATTCATTAAAGAATAATCTAACAAAAGCCATTAACCAAAGGTATGTGTATAGGTTGAAATACGTTACATTAAGGAATACTATTACATCATGTTCCTTTTAGGGGACATTTAAATTTGTTGTATACAATTATTTTAGCATTTTCTTTAATAAGTTATGAATATTATTTAATATTTGCAAACACTATTGTTTAAAATTTAGACTTTTCTTATTTACTTTTGAATTCATTTTGATAACAAACCACGTGTTACTAACCGTAACGGTGAGGTATAAACCCGTGCACACACATACACAAATATATATAAAGTGGGGCTGTGGTGTCCAGAGGTTAATTTGAAAAAAAAAATGAAGAAACATGGTGTTTCTTTTAGCAGCCAATTATTTAAACACTATTATCTAGTTATATTCACTTTAATTATTAATTGTTGGGTTACAGAAATATTCTCCATCATCTTCATTCTCTCCCTGCGTCACGCAGCTATCTCATTGACGGCAAACCTTGCTCTCTCTCTACGGGGATCTGTCCCCATCTCCTGAGGTCAAAGTTCAGAGTTCATTACTCCCCACATGATGAAAAGTCACTGTCATTGACACATAACCGTCGTGTGTTTCTGATGTCTTTTTAAGATGTCTTTTTATCTATTTTAACTATATATTTAGATCTATTTGAAAAAAATATGTTTTATAAAGATATGAAAATGGCTCTATATTTATTACTCAAGAGCAAAATTATGTTTAACTTACCTAAATATAAAAGGCCAATGATAAGAAAAAATGATAACTTCATATCAACGGAATTTTTATGTTAGTGAGATTTTCTCATGTCAGAGATAGCCCACCTTTTTTTTTAGTTCTTTCGTTCAATTTTTTCCATTTTTTTTTAATTAAGATACCCCATAAAATGTATACCCATCTTCTACTCTTTTAAATCATAGTAATATGCATAGATTTAATAGATATAAAAATTAATTTTATATGTATATAATATAGACACTATTATCAGTTATAAATTGAAATGCATGATATAAAGGCAGGATATATAGCTCCAGAATGAATTTTTATACCCAATAAATCAGTGAAACACATATGTTGTTGTTCTAATGCAGCTGGCAGTACAGAGACAGTTAATCGTTATGCAATAAGCAAGGGCTGCACCGCTGTTACTCATTTTCACTACCCAGGGGCACGTGTAGCTTAAAGATATGCTACGGAAGCGAGTAACACTACCCGCACAACGAGGCCCTACGATCATATTACACCGCGACCTATGGTTTAAAGTGGATTCGAACCCTACAAATATACATGGCGCTGCCGGGACACGAACCCGAAACCTGTGGTATCGAACGCCAGAGCGGTAGCCACTAGGCCCCATATATATATATATATATATATATATATATATAAGTCATTCATTATATCATATTTATTCTTTTGTATCTGGACATGCACGATGTAAAATAGAATGTTGTAATGTATACTATTTAATTTAATTTTGTATTTAAATGAGCGCATAATAGTAATAGTTGAAAAATTTTTGATGTTTTATTTATTTTTGTTTATATTGATAGTGCATAGTTTTTTTTCTTAGCATATGTAATAACACTAAATACATTTTTTGTCTACAGACAATTGAATATCGGGACATAAAAATATTGGCGGTTTGCATTTTAATCAGAACTATAAATATAACAATACAAAAATTTTAAAAGATTTTCCAATTTTAAATTTAATTTTTACAAATAAAAAAAAGATAAACATTTTACGACAAAGTAAGAAATAAATGTATAATTATCAAATTTAAGTAATCTGTCATTACGAATCATACGAACACAATAAAATTTATATAATTACCAAATTTCAGTTAACTGTCAAGTAAGTAATCTGCCATTATAAATCATACAAACACAAGAAAATTTATGTAATTATCAAATTAAAATAATCTGTCATTACAAATAATATGAAAAGAAAATTAATTTTAAATGACCTCCAAAACACGCGCAAAAGAAACTTACGTAATTAATAATAGTACACAAATGCAAATTAAACAAATAACTGTTATCAGCACGATGTTCTCTAAACTCAAAAAGTTCAGATAATGTCAAGTATTTAATCATGATAAACATATTACTTGATCTGCTTTTTCGGGAGCATATCAATCAAGTCATCATCTTTACTTAGTTTTTCATCGTACGCTAAACGGAAATTATGCTACTAATGGAATCGATTCAAAAATATTTTAACATGGAAGAATTGGATACTGTAACTGGAGTATTATCGTTAGTGTTTGGATGTTGTATTTTATTTGTTCTCATACAAAAAATAACATATTGGTATAGAGTTGGAAGAAAAAAACCGCCTGGACCTACTGGACTACCTTTCGTTGGCTATTTGCCGTTTCTGGGCAAAGAACCACATAAGGCCCTAACGAAATTAAAGAGAAATATGGTGGTATGATTGGGTAAGATAACTGAATTCAATGAAATATTATTATCATATTTTCAATGATTTGTTGATTTATTTTTTATTGAATGTTGTTAAAAAACGTATTTGATACTGAAAAAATATGGCATTAACAACATTTTCTTTAATTTATTTATGAAGATTAGATACTTTAATTAGTTTTAAATAAAATGAAATTACTTAATAATTTAATAATATTTTAAGACTTATTTATATAAAATTTTAAGACTAATTAGATACAATTAATAAGACTTGTAGAATATTTTAAGACTAATTAGATTTAATTAATGAGATTTGTATAATATTAAGTCTAATTAGATTTATTTATTAATTAAGAATACTTATTTATATAATATTTTTAGACTAATTAATAAATAATTTAATTAGCCTAAAATTAACATAATTAGTCTTACTGCTTTAATTCGCATTATTCTTTTTTGTTGTTAAAAAAATTAATAAAATAAATCATATAAAGTTTATAAAAAATAAATACATTTTTAAATAAAGTTATAAATCTTCTTATACATTTTTGTTTAGAAAAAGATTTATTTATATGTATTTTATACAAACATATTATTTAATCTGCTTTTCGGAAGCATATGAATCGATTTATTTAGTTTTACATCGTACGCTAAAACGGAAATTATGCTACTAATAAAATCGTTCCAAAAATATGTTAACATGGAAGAATTGGATACTGTAACTGGAGTATTATCTTTTGTGTTCGGATGTTGTCTCTTATTATTTCTCCTACAAAAAATAACATATTGGTATAGAGTTGGAAGAAAAAAAACCGCCTGGACCTATTGGACTACCTTTCGTTGGATATTTGCAATTTTTAGGTAAAGAGCCACATAAGGCCCTCGCGAAATTAAAAGAAGAATATGGAGGTATGATTCGGTAAGATATATGAATTAAAGTTCATAATAAATTCTGAATAAAGTTCATAATAATATAAAGTTCTGATTGAGTTCAAAGTTTTGTCAACTTATTTCTTATGGGAAGCTTTTTTAAAAACTTATTTGATACTGAAAAAAATTATGGCATTAACAACAGTTTCTTTAATATATTTTTCAATATTAAGCATGTTAAGTTTAGATGCTTTAATTAGTCTTAAATCAAATGAAATTATGTAATAATTAATTAGTTTAATAATATTTTGAGACTAATTATATATAATATTTTAAGACTCTAATTACATTTAATTAATCATTAATTTGGAGACTTATTTATATAATATTTTAAGACTAATTAGATTTAATCACTAATTTGATTTAAATATTATATAAATAAGAATAATAAATAACTTAATTAGTCTTCAATTATAATAATTAGTCTTAATGCTTTAATTCGCTTTATTCTTTTGTTGTTAAATATTAATATAATAAATCATATAAACTTTTATAAACTTTAAAAAAAGAAAAAAAAAATTTTAAAGTTACAAATCTTTTATAAACTTTTGTTTAGAAAAGATTTATTTATATGTATTTTCTTAATATCAAAAACATCTATGGCTAATACTTATTTAATTTTATTTTGACTGTAAATTAGATTTCAGAAAGGTGTATTGGATTAATTTTTGTGTATCAGTTCCCCATCATTTATAAAAATAAATGATCAAATACACCTTGCGTGGTATACAAAATGTTCTTGTTGTTTATTAATATTTTTAAAACTGTACCAACTAGTAAAAAAAATTATAATTACAGTATGTTGACAATAATATAAAATTTATGAAATTGTTTTAGTGAAATATTGCATAAATAAAAAATGCACTATGAGAACAGATTTTTATTTCTTCAAATGCTTTAATGAACAGCTATGATTAAATGAAAGAGATGTACCAACAATTACAATCAGCCTTAATTAATAATGAATTTTTAAAATAAATTGATGTCGCATGTATAATAAAAAAATGGCTCTGAAAATAACTATGTACATACACACATGTCCCTTCTAGCTCAAATTTATAACATATCTAATATATTTTTTCTTTCTAATGCAGCTGGCAAACACTTAGACGGATGCCTTAAGGTAAGCGCTGTACAGACATTACTCACTTTGCATTACCCAGGGGGCGCTTATAACTTGAAATTAAGCCACGGACGCGGAGTAACAATGCCCCCGCAACACTCTACGATCCTATTAGGACCGGGACCTACGGTTTAAAGTGGATTCGAACCCCTACAAACATCCATGGCACCGCCGAGACTCGAACCCGAAACATGTGGTACCGAGCGCCAGAGCGCTAGCCACTCGACCATTCAGGTCCCATATCTAATATATACACCAGCAAATGTGTTCATTGGTTATTGAAGAATTTAAAGTGGTCTCATAGGAATAATTGCAGGAAAGGGATTTCTGAAATTCTATTACAGGATCTTTAATATCTTTAAGATACTTCTTCATGCTTCTTTAAATTGTTGCTTTTAATCACTTTTTTTGCAGGACATTGTTATTCATACTCCAATCAGTAATCTCTCATAATTTTTTACAATTTTAAGTAGTTGGAAGTCGTATATAGCTCTATGTTGTGTTGTAGGCATCTAAAGCCGTGTAATGTAACAATTTTCTTTCTTCTTTCACGATTAACATCAACAATCTAAATATTGGAATAAAGTGTAAACTATACGCCTTTTTTTCTTCATTAGCGTACGTTAAACTGTATGTCCCGGTCTAATTAGCCAAAAGTGTGTACAAAGTGACCGTAGAGCGATAAACCAAATTAAATCAAATTAAATCCGAGATTACGAGACCAACGCTCTACTGTCATGTTAGACCGGGAACTACAAGGTTAAGGTGGATTCCGAACCGCTACAAGCATCTATGGCACTGCCGAGACTCGAACCCGAAACCTACGTCACTGAGCGAAAGAGAGCTAATCACTCAGCCTCATACACCTTTTACCTCAAAATAATAATTTTTTTTTCCGTACTCTAAAATGTGGCCATTTTGTATATAACCTGATTATATATCAGTCAGCTTAGATTTATAAGGACTCTCTTTAATTTGAAATGTTAAACAAACCTTAAATGAAATTAAATTTGACTCTAAAAATTGTGGAAAGGAATTGTGAAAAAACTTGTAATCCAAATATTCATTGAATTACATAAGTTCACTAACCTCTGGGGCATACAAATTCATCATAATTCAGATGGCCCTGCTAAATTACAAACAGTCTTCTTCATTGGCGCAACAGCCTCATGGTGGGCCAAGGCCATCTGCCTACTGACAGATTTCCAGATGGAAAATGATTCTTTTTAAGGAATAGGGCTGTCAGTCCTACGCCCGACAGTCCTATTAGACCGCAACCTATAGTTTAAAGTGGATTCCGATCCACTACAAATATCCATGGTACAGCCGCGACTAGAACCTTAAGGAATCTAGAGACAAAGCGTTATTCACTCGGTCATCGGGCCCCACAAATAGTTTTTTTCTAATGCAGCTGGCAAACACTTAGACAGCTTGGTCTTGGATGCCTTAAGGCCACGCTGCACAGACGTTACTCACTTTGCGTTACCCAGGGGGCGCGTGTAGCTTGAAGGGAAGCCACGGACGCGAAGTAACAATGCCCCCTCAACGCTCTACGATCCTATTAGACCGGGACCTACGGCTAAAAGTGGATTCGAACCACTACAAACATCCATGGCACCGCCGGTACTCGAACCCGAAACATGTGCCACAAATAGTTTACATTCCAATATTTTTTTTTTCTTTCTAATGCAGCTGGCAAACACTTAGACAGCTTGGTCTTGGATCCTTATGACAAGCGCTGCACAGACGTACTCACTTTGCATTACTCAGGGGCGCGTGTAACTTGAAGATAAGCCACGGACGCGAAGTAACAATGTCCCCGCAACTCTCTACGATCGGGGACCTACAGTTTCAGACCAGGACCTACAGTTTAAAGTGGATTCCGAACCACTACAAACAACCATGGCACCGCCGGGACTCGAACCCGAAACCTGTGGTACCGAGCGCCAGAGCGCTAGCCACTCGGCCATTCAGGCCCCTATATTCCAATATATAAATATACATTCCTATGTACTGGTCTGTCTTACCTACGCCTAGTTCTGACATCGGAACTTTCAATTAGGCTTGCGGCCACGTGGCGAACTGGCTAGCGCTCTGTCCTTTGGTATCACAGGCTTCAGGTTCGAATCCTGGCTGTGGCATGGGTGTTTGTTAGTGGATCAGAATTCACTTTAAACTGTAGGTACCGATCTGTTTAGCCCTTGTGTGCACAAGATGACTGTAGAAAAACAAACAAAACCAATCAATTAGACTTATTTGTAGGTTCTCAGAAATGAGCGCCCTCGTGTCAGATGTTCAGTGGTAGATCGTCCATTCTTTAGTTCTAGATTGCCTTCAATTATTATTTTCATTCGTTCAATTACAGGTCCCGCCTGGGTCGAATTGGCTAGCGCTCTAGGCTTTCGGTACCACAGGTTCAGTTTCGGTACTTACCATCAAGTTACACGCGCCCCCTGGGTAATGCGAAGTGAGTAACATCGGTGCAGCCCTTATGGCGAAAGATCACGGTCTATTTGCCAGCTGCATTAGAAGAAAAAAAAAATTGGGGGGCCAGGCGCTAGCCACTCGGCCTGAATGGCCGAGTGGCTAGCGCTCTGGCGCTCGGTACCACAGGTTTCGTGTTCGCGTCCCAGCGGTGCCATGGATGTTTGTAGTGGTTCGGAATCCATTTTAAACTGTAGGTCCCGGTCTAACTGAGCTCTGCGGGGGCATTGTTACTCCGCGACCATGGCTTATATTCAAGTTACACGCGCCCCTGGGTAATGCTAAGTGAGTAACGTCTGTGCAGCGCTTGCCTTAAGGCATCCAAGACCAAGCTGTCTAAGTGTTTGCCGGCTGCATTATAAAGAAAAAAATTACTAGGTCCCTTCGAAACCCAATATAATGATATATCATTCAGTAAGGCACTTTCATTTAGAATTGAGTGACATTAAAGTACATTTTTTAACTAAGCAAATTTAATATTTAAATTTTTAATTAGATAGCAATAAAAAAACTATAGGCTGATGAAAACATACATTTGGAAACAATGTCTACTTCAGCAAGAAGATAAAAAAAGATAACAACGGGTTGAAAGATAACAATGTTGACTTGTAATGTAACTTGTTGTAACAATGTAACTTGTTGAAAGATAACAATGCGAAGAAAATTATGAATGTATACTCTGATGCGAAGAAGGGTTTCATGTTATAATTATTTTAACAAAGTTTTTTAGGTCCATTATAATTTATTTTATTTTATTTAGTGTCTGCTTGGGAACAAAATACACTGTAATCCTAAATGAATATAACGTGGCGAAAGAAGTTTTAAGTCATCCTGCTGCTTTAGATAGATCGCCAAATATTTTTGGACATCTTAAACCAGGTGGTAAGTATAATTTTAACATGATTCGGACAATTAGCTAGACCTAATTTATGCTTTTAATTACATGATCATGAAGTTTTTTCAGTCAGATTTATCCGTAACAATTAAAGTATTCGATTCTTATCATCAATCATTTTATTTGCTACGACATTAAGAAATTACAATGAATGTTTTAAAATTGTGAGAAATCTAATAAATAGGAATTATTTTATGTATCTTTTATGAACATTATGATAATAATTATTATATAGAAGCCATGTACCATTTATGGTAGGACTTCGTTATTTGATTTTAATAAATCTGATGGGCCTGAGTACTAAATGAGTAACAGCGTTCGTCTGTGCAGCCCACTTTGGGCTGCTCACAGGAAATGATCTATATGGCACAGTCCTCGACGCAATTAAGAAAAAAGGTTTAATAAATCTGTAGAGAAATATCTCTGTTGGAAATGTTTTAATAAATGCAGAAATACAGCTATTTCTATAAAATTCTACAAATTAGTCAGTAAAATAAAAATGTCCAATTGTAAATTTCGCAGTCATGCGTTGGAATAGATATCACCGTCATGTGTAATTACTTCAAATAAATCAATTCAAAGTTACAATAATTAAAATTCCAAATTAGCCGTCTTAATGCTGATGATTTAATTTATATGCATGATAAAAATGTATCGACTGGCAGAAATTGTTAGTTTCCTAAATCATACACTATATTTTGTACCACGCTTGATCAACAGGAAGAATACCTAATTTTGTTCTGCGACCTGAGGTCACTTACTACTAGAATGTATAATATGTCTGTAGCAGATTCAGCGTTTCAGGTTGCGCCTTATAGGAAGCTTGTTGCTTATACGAGGAACTAAAACAATTTATAACGAACATTCACAGGAGTATCATCTGGAACGTTCGAACAGTTCTGTTTTCAATCCAACTAAAGGAGATTCCTAAGTACGCTTTTATTTTTCTCCTTCCTAGCATGGAAACTTAAGATTTCACCTTGGCTTCGCTTGTGGCGTTCCTGGTGGTGGCATGTTTGTTAGTGGTTCGAAATCCACATTAAACGGTAAGTCCCGGTCTAATTAGTCTAAAATGGGCACAAAAGGACTGTAGAGCGACACACCAAACCAAACCAATCGTTTGTGGTGTTTCTAGCACATCTATCTCATCTCCGAAACTCAATACATTATCTAGTAAACCTCTTCATTCCCGAAGAAACTATGCAGATGTTTTCCAGTGTCAGATATTTGACATTTGTTTTTGTACATTTGTATTTGACATTTGTTTTGTAAGTGGCTAGTGCTCTGACCTTTGGCACTACAGGCTTCAGGTACAAAACCTGGTGATGGCATGGATGTTTGTGAGTGGTTCGGAATCCACTTTAAGCTGTAGGTCCCGGTCTATTTAGCCCTCGTGTACAGTAGAACAACCTAGAATTCATCAAAAGATTCCTCTTGTGAGCCTCTGTTTTGCACAGAAATGTGATGTTATATCCTGTACCGCTATAGGGGCAATGCAATTTGTAATAAATACTCTCAACATCCCCTAATTATAAATACTCTACTGAATGGAAAGGAATGTCTATCTCATGGATTCTTATATATTACAAGTGTAGACACAGGAAGTTTGATTCGACTGGTTTTTAATATGTAAAATTGATATCTGGTAGTTCAATCTTCAAACCGACCATATAGTGCATTGAATTTTCGTTAAGCTCCACGTTAAGCCACGTTAAGCTGTAAGTCACGGTCTGTGCACTAGATGACCGTACAGCGACAAACCAAACAGCTCTTCTTTGCCGCAGCAGCCGCATGGCGGTCAGAGGAAATCTGCCCACTAGCAGATTTTAAGACAGGAGATGTTTTTCTTTTTACGCTGTATGTTTGTCAGCCATATGCCATAGTCCCAGTTTAATTAGCCCAAAGTGTGCACAAAATGACCGTAGAGCGACATACCAATCCTTATTTATAGTGCAAGGACCAGACACGATAAATCTGTTGGCTAAAATGTTCCTCCGTTGGAATAGAAGATGAATGGAGGGTGAGATCCTGTCCTGTACCCTTAGTTGTCGTCATTTAGAGATATTTGCCCGAAATTAAAGTGGTGCAACTTATCTTGCATAGCTCTTAAAAATTCTAATACATCTCCAGTGAAGACAGTGATGTGATGCACAATTCAAATGTCTGAGGGGTCTGATGGCCATGTGGCTAACGCTCTAGCGCTCGGTTATACAGGTTTCGGGATTGAGTCCCGGCGGTGCCATGGATGTTTGTAGTGGCTCAAGATCCACTTTAAACAGTAGGTCCCGGTCTAATACGATGGTAGAGCGTTGTGGAGGTAGTGTTACTGCGTCCGTAGCATATCTCCAAGCTACACGCTCACCTTGGATAGTGCTAAATGAGCAACAGCAGTGCAGCTCTTGCTTATGGCATAAAGTGTAACTGTCTTTGTATTGTCAGCAGCATTAGAACAATAGTTCAAAGGTCTGACTAGGGCTTCCGATCAATTCCATGTAGTATAAAGTCAATTTATAGGCAGTAAAGGCATTTGAAATTTTATTTTGGATGTATTATTTTCTTTAAATTTTAGTATGCAATAAAAATTTCATGTAATAATAAATATAAGTGCAATAGCAATAGTTTTAATGTTTTTAAGCCATTTTCAATGAATTTATTGAAATAATTAGTATGATTTACAGCTGTTACAGGACTCCTGACAGCAAATGGAGAAGAATGGGTGGAACAGAGAAAGTTTTGTTTTTCCGCATCTCGAGATTTGGGCCTAGGCAGAAGTTACTGGGAAGATCTTATAATGGTTTTTATAATAATCCTTTTTTTCTCATATAAAACTAACAGCAATTAGCTTTTTGGATTAGTTTAATATGAACTTCATTATTATGCATGTCAGAAATTTTCATTTTGTTTCCCTATTTTTTTTAAATCCTTACAATTGTTTGAATTTAAAGAACATATCATTAGAATTAAACCTGTAATTACCCATAATATATGCTGTTCAAAGTCAATAATAATCATATTTCCATTGGTAAAATAAATTAAAACTGTTAATTTTAGGGACTAATCATCAGATATGGGAGCTGAATTGTGTATTTTGGAAATACTACTTTTACTCTGTTTGATATAAAGTAGAATGCAGAAAATATATTCAATAAATATGCCTTCGAATTCGAAAATTACTACCTTCTCGTTCGAGATCAAAATGGGGTAGCTTGTCATTTAATTATATCGGAATTTTTAAATTATTGGAAAAATTATAACTCTTTGTAAATAACGTATCATGATATTTAGTGTAGAAATCTATTAATTTAAAACTTTTTTTGTTCAAATCTTGATGTTCCTTGCAGTTTAATATTCTACCTCATGCATGATTCAATGCATGAGTATACGTGCATATTATATGCATATTATAAGGAAATATTATATGCATATTATATACATATGAAATGCATATTATAAGGCTTTGTCAATAAAAATAAGCATCAAATGACGAGTTATAATTCGTAAAACACAAATAAGAAAGAGTTAAGAATAATTCACAAAGTGTTTTTAATATTAATACAAATCGCTGACATAAAATTATCAATTCTTCAGCTACCGGTACGACAGTTTCAAGGCAGACCGTGTACAGACGCTTAGGGCACATTGGTCTATATGCTCGTAGGCCTGTCAGATGTGTTCCACTTACCGCAACTCACTGTCGCCTGCGATTAACCTGGAGTAACCTGGAGAGCATGCATTGTGGACACCGCAACAGTGATCTTGTGCGATGTTTTCCGACGAGTCCAGGTTTAGTTAGCAGTCTGGTTCTCGCCGGACTTTCATATGGAGAGCGCCAGGTACCCGTTACCACCAAGAGAACACCATTGAACGACACCGTTACGGTGGTGCAGGAGGGCTCGTTTGGGGAGGAATTATTCTTGGTTCCAGAACTGACCTGCATGTTCAGAGTGTAACGATGACAGGTCACATCTAATTTGATGTCATTCTGGAACAACATGTACGTTTGTTTCGGGAGCCATGGGTGCTGAATTTCTGTTTATGAAGGACAACGCCCGTCCTCACCGTGCAAACATTGTACACGAATGCCTTCAATTGGAGGATATCACCCGTATGGATTGGCCAGCATACTCACCGGACTTGAATCCAATAGAGCATGTGTGGGATATGCTTGGCCGATGAATTGCAGCCCGTCACCCCCCTCCCACCTGTTAACCGGAACTTCGGAGGGCATTGCTTGATGAATGGTGTAATATTCCCCAAGATCAGATTGATAATTTGATACTCAGCATGCCTAGGCCTTGTAAGGCCTATATTGCATCGTCCGGGAGACATACTCCATATTAACCCTCATACTAACCATGTTATACTGTTTTTTGTAAATAGGTTCTTTTTTGAAATTTGCTCCAGGGAGTAAAAATCGCAATTTTTATTAATTTTGTCAAACATATAGCATTTTTTTGCTCTTTACCTTTTGTTTAATAAATAGACTTTACAAATAAGTCAAATGTGTTTTGCTTCTGTCTCTTTCTTTGCCTGAACTTCATTATCCTTAATTTATGGACATGAGTGTAGTTAAATACTCGTATAAGGGAAAAGTCAAATGAAAATTGAGTGCCCTCAAGTAGATTAATTTTTTGTTTCAAAGTTACTATTTTGTTTAGATGTATACAAATTATTTAATTTAATTTTTTATCTAAGGAGTGTAATAACTGATGTGGCAGATGAATAAAAGACGACTGCGCTGAGAAAAAAACTTTAAATAGCAATACTTATAGTATATATGTGCTAATACAAAATATATTTAAATACCCGTTTCTTATATTTTAAAAAAATCAACATTCTGTTTTTGTATTTTTACTAAAAAATTATAGTTTAAAAAAACTAAAAAACACGCTTTTAGGTTTAATGACATTTACTTCACATAACGCTTTGTATGACATTTTTAAACTAACTCTGCATTTCGGAAAGAAACTAGTGAAAAATTATAACGATTGATATCGAGCACCCCACGCTTTTAGAACAGTGACATTCATTTTCTCGTCATTCATTTTATTCTTATGTTAACAATTATTTTTTACTTTTTAGTTTGATTAACTCTAAAAGCGTGATTTTTAGTGTTTTTAAACTATATTATTTAAATGAGGTCCCGGTACGGAGGACTGGAACTATAGTTCTTACAATAATTTAATTGTGAGTAAAACAAAGGCAAAATGCGCATATGTCGAGCCAGCCAGGATTCGAACATGGAATCTCCTGATCCTTAGTCAGGCGTGTTATCCGTTGTGCCACTATCTCACGTAGGTTTGAATGTCTTAGGTACTTTCATTCCACATGGGTTAAATTGCTTTTCATAAGTTAAAATAAAATCACTAATCCTGGCTAATATTTTATTGTCGACGGTCCTTGATAAGTTTATTATCTCATCATGATTAGATAATAAACTTATCAAGGACCGTCGACAATAAAATATTTTGATAAGTCTACAACGTTTAAATTAAATCTGATCGCTTAAAGTAGAGCAAAAATCGAGCCCAAAGAGTCAGTTACAAACAAACACACAGGTGAAACTAATAAAAACGTATTAAAAAATCATTTACATTAAAGTAATTTTGAATTTTCAAAGGTTTCATTATATCAACATGAAAATGTTTTAAAAAGAGAAAAAAAAAGAATACTGTTAGCTCGAATTAAAAAAATAATGTACCTTCGCTTCCATCACGTTCGTGTTATCAATCGTCAACGAATTTTAACGAATTTTTTATTGTCTCATGTCAGCTGTCAAGTTGATTGTAAGGCAAAAGTTATCGAAATTCTAGAAAATACTTTTCTAGAATTGTTTCAAATGATTGGCATGTCCATCGC
This sequence comes from Caerostris extrusa, assembly GCA_021605095.1. Classification (NCBI taxonomy): domain Eukaryota; kingdom Metazoa; phylum Arthropoda; class Arachnida; order Araneae; family Araneidae; genus Caerostris; species Caerostris extrusa. The sequence goes on from BPLR01017442.1 coordinate 40,472, forward strand.
AACTTATGGTTTTAACACTATGAGAGCTTCATACATAACGCTTCTGTGGCAAAATGGATTTATTTATATATATTTATATATACTTTAAGGCCACAGAATTTCCTGAAAACTCTCCTCCAAGTCTGATATAACGGAGCTACCGATATTTATCGACGGCAGATTTCTGGAAAATAAGATTATTTTATCTAGTTGGGCCAGATGTAGTGGGCGGAGGACGTAAACATTCTAGAACAATGTTTACTGAAGTGAGGTTGTTAAACAAGTTGAGTAAGAATTTGTTTGTTAATGGGGACAATTCGAAAATGGACTCGTCCAGAGATTAAAAACAACCGTCTACTGTAATTTAATTAACGCATATAAAGTGTCTGAACAAAATGGTAAATTTTTCTTTAGGAGTTACTAGCTGAATAATTTTCAAAATATATATATATATATATATATTATATATTATATATATTATATATTATATATATATTATATATATGTATATATATCTTAATATACATAATTCTTCAGTACATGTGTTTGTCACTGAACTTCTCCTAAATGGCTGGACCAATTTTGATGAAATTTTTGTATGTATTTGAGTGGGTCCCTGGATGGCTTAGATTCACAATTGGACCCTGTAGGTGGCGCTATATGGAGGTCCTGCTGTATATGTGTTTGTCGCTAAACTCCTCCTAAACGGCTGAGTCGATTTTGATGAAATATTTTCTATGTGTTTGACAAAGCATGGATAATGTTTCTATGCTATCCATATGGGCGTTTTTTAAAACGGTGCTGAGAAAAATTTATAAAGACGTGAAAGCTGCTCCACTTAATAAGCAGACGAAATGAGAGACGATATTCTGATGAAAATCTCACTACGAATGTATGAATTAACTGAGGTCGTCATGATAAATTACATATGTATTGATAAAGAAGATTTTGCTGAAATATTGTTTTGTAAATCATTAGAACGCAACGCTATCTTCAAAGATAAAAGCAATTTTTTAGGTTATTTTATATATATGTCAATAATATACCAAGATATAACATCTTGTGACGCAGATGGTGGCCTTAATATGATAAGCAAGATAAGTTATTGCTTGAAATAAAAGGAAGAGGATGATCCAGAAATGCTTCTTGTGTATTGTGCTATTCATAAGGAAAATGTGGTAGCTAACAATACTTCGCCTGTTCTAAATGAAATACTAAATACAGTTAGCAAGTGTATCCATTCTTTTAAAACTAAGGCCAGATGTGATTTTCGTTTTAAACTATTTTTGAAGAGCAAAATGCAGACCATATTAAACTTTTGCTTCCTATTGAAGTAAGATGGCTTTCCAAAGGAAACTGTTTGGGGAAAAAGGCATGGGACTATTTAAAACTTTTAATAATTTTTTAAGTGACAAACTTGAAAATAATTATATATATTAAATAACCAACTTCATGGAACAAATAGAACACTTGTTGATGCAAAAGCGGAGATATTTGATTTTATTATCTTTGTTGAATTGTCTTAGAAACGCAAGTATTCTTCCTAAAACATATAATTTAAGTTTTTTCGGAGAACAGCTCAATTTTGGAAGATTTAAAAATAAAGTATATGATACATGGAGAGCATAAGAATTTTAGAAAGACTCAGGTGGGGCAAGTCAGATAAAAGGTTGGAAAATACTGCTCTAGAAGGAGGCGACGGATATGATCTTAAGAAAAAAAAATGTCTTCCTTTTTTCTACACTTATGTACAAAGCACATACCACATACATTCCTTCCTTCCTTATTGGTGCAACAGCCCCATAGTAGGCCACGGACGTCTCCTTACTGGCAGATTTCTAGACAGGAGAAATTTTCTTTTTACGGAGTAGGGTTGTTAGCCGTACGCCCAATACTCTACAATCATATTATACCAAAACCTATGGTTTAAAATGGATTCAAACCACTACAAACATCCACCTCAACACACCAGGACTTGAACCCGAAACCTGTGGCACCGAGCACCAAAGTACTAGTCGCTCGACCGTAAGGTCCCATAAGGGACGCCACGCTGGTGAACGTACCTTTGGGTACATCTCTTCAAGCTTAATCCTCGCTTATAAAAGACGGGAACTTCCCTCTTGCCCAAGTCGTGGATTGTGACTTTTAGTCGGGCCCTTGGCATCTTAAAATATAATTCAAAAGCATGTTTCGTATGCGTCGCGCCAGAAGGTCAACACAGATGGGGAAAACTTTAAATAAGAGAACCACTAAATCACATGTATTGCTTTTAAAAAGTGTTCATTTGTATGTACTCTGTCAAAGATATGTCTCTTCTATATTTTAGATATTTCACATTCACAGTAATTTCCAATGGTCATTTATTTCAGCAAGAATCATCCGATTTTGTGAAGAAACTTCAAGAATTGAATGGGAAACCCGTGGAAACCTATGATGATATATCTTCCTCTGTTATTTCTAACATAGTATCTCTTTTGATTGGACGGCAGTTGGACAAAGAGAAAGAAGCAGATAAAATTCGGCTGTGTGTGGATTACTCTGATGTAGCATTGATATTCACAAGTCCATCTTCGCCCTGCAATGTAGTGCCAGGACTGAGAAAATTGTTGGAGGTTTTAAAAATTGCAGGTTATGATAAAGCAGCGAAAATTGTTGATGACTTTACGGATTTTCTTCGGTAAGATTTCCTTTTATAATATTTAAAAATTATTAATTGTCCATATTTTATTTATAAAACAAAGATGTTTGAAATGACATAGAATTCTTTAATTTTCTTACCATAAAAAAAAATTATCCTTGACGAGGAGACATTTTTACTTCAACTCATTATCATCCAAACAAATTTTTTAAATTTTTTAATGTTTAACTCAATAAAGAATTTCGGTAATCAGAGTTTAAAAGAACTTTTTGGCGGCGTGATGGCCAATAGGATAACGCTCTGGCCTTTGGTACCACAGGCACAGGCTGGCGATGGCATGGATGTTTGTAGAATATAGAATCCACTTTAAGCCGTAAGGTCCGCTCACATATGACCGTACACCATCACAGAACTCCAATCAGACTTCACACACACACACCATTCCCAAACTGTAAAGGAGCAATTCAGTTCTCGGCACAGTGATGTGGTGAAGTAATGGTAGTGGTTCGGAATCCGCGTTAAAATGTAGGTCCCTGTCTAATTAGCCCAAAGTGTGCACAAAATGACAGTAGAGCGACAAACCAATCTAAAGTTCTGTGTTTATAAAGTGGTTTTCGGAATTGCACAATTAACTTTAAACGAATCTTTAGTCTTAGCATCCTTCACGAAAATAAATTTAAAAAAAAAACTAAATCAGTTTAATAAAAGAGTTTTACGAAATGAAATTTAATAAAGCTATGAGTTTTATGAGCAAATAGCAGTTCTTTTTTTTAGTAAATAAATTGAAATTTTAAAATTTACTTTTATTTTCAAAAATGTTACGGTAATTTTACTGTTTTCAATATTAATAGGATTTATTTGAAGATTGAGTAAGTATTTATTTTGTATTTATTTTTTATAATTTATGACGCACAGAAATAGTTAGTCGAGGGAGTTATTTCCTACATCACCCACTCTTGTTCATCTTTTACGCTTTTAGAATTTTAAACATATGAACGAAGATATTTATAATTTCTTAAAATGAATATTTTGTTTCAGGGCTGAAATCGGCCGCCACAAAATTTCTTCAGAGTCAAAACAGGAGCGCGATTTCATAAACTCTTACTTGGAAAGACTCGCAGAATTGAAAGCCAGTAAAAATACAAAACATTACTTTTCAGGTAAGATCGTATTATTACAAGCTTTATTTATTAAAACATTTTAATTATAATTAAGTATTAAGAACAATAATATAATATAATATAATATTTTTTATAAAATTTAGAATGTATTTATATAATAGAATGCTTTTAAGAGTTTTATAGATTAAATTAAATCTTAAAATTGAAATTCTTGTATTTATATATTCTTTATTTCTGTATCTAAATCAAAAATATATCAAAATAATAATGTTAACTTTACCAATCTGTGGGCTTTCTCGATTATATAATTGCTGATTACTTAAACAGTGTTTCTTAAGGTGTAGATAAAATAATATCATTTTAATTAAACTCTACTACAATAAACTGAAATGCACTAAGATAAAAATAATTTTCATAAAAACATTTTTAAGTTATTTTATTTCCCAGCTGTTTATTTTTTTCAAACGTTATTCAAACTATTTCAAAATTCTAGATATTATAAAAAATGTCATATTTTGAATATGTTTTCATTATTTTTTTCTTATACAGTATGACAAAAAAAATAACTCTCCTTGTTTGGATGCCTGTGTAGCGAAACAAATTGCATATACAGATTTTGATAGGCAAGGAATGGAAATTTCTCCAAAAAAAAATTTGATAAAAACAAATTGTATATACAGAGTTTGATAGGCATGGAATGGAGAAATTCCCCCAAAAAAAAAATGTGTTAAAAACCAAATTGCATATACAGATTTTGATAGGCAATGGCGAAATTGCCCCAAAAATTGACTAAAAATCAATTTGCATATGTAGATTTTGATAGGTATGGAATGGAGAATTCTGAAAATGTACTAAAAGTTTGTACTATGTTTTTTCACGCCTTTGCAGCGTACTTACAAGGAAATTGGCACATTCTAGATAAATTAGGCAAATTTCCTAGTACAGACGTGATGGTACAAGTGATTTTCTAGTACAAACGTTTGCCGTCTTCAGGAGTTGCAGCTTTTTCAAGACAAAGTCTCCAATACATATGGTACACGTCTAGCCGCAATTTCAAAGTCTCGCTTTTATGTTGGTCTTCCCAGTATCCTGACATCAATATTATTATTAAGCAATCGTTATTATTTTTTTCAATTTAGTATTAATTTAATTAGTTATTTTAGAGTTAGTATTAAAGAAATTTTTATAGATTTGAATATTTTTAAATGCTTCCTATATAGAATATATGTATAACAGAATTCTATTTTTATACATTCAAAATCGCCATTAACTTGATCGTAGAATATTTTGTCATCCATCTGTTTCAACTTATCGATTCATGATGAAATATATCACATCACTGAAACCTACAGATTAAACTTAATATTGAATTTTAACTTTTGTTGCATTTATTTTACATTTTGCTTGCATCATATATACTTTTAAACTGTCATAATTATCTAGATATTTGAATTAATAATTATTTCATTTTTTTTTTTCATTGCAGAACCTATGTTGGAAGGTAACCTAAATGCTCTGTTTATTGGTGCAACTGATACTATTTCAGTTTTTTGGGTGTGCTGTTTCGCCTTATGTGTAAATACAAGGACGTCCAAGCGAAGGTCTATCATGAAATCATAGAAAGCATAGGCAAAGATGTGAAAGTAAGATACGATGACAGGTATAAGATTCCATACACATTCGCAGTCTTAATGGAGGCACAGCGGTTTGGGGGCAACGTGCCATTTACAGCAACAAGAAGGTATAATAACAAACCCCCAATAAAAAATTATAAATTTTATAGTAAATTTTATATAAATTAAATAAATAATATTTCCAAATAATTTATAATTTTTAACAAATAATTTTTTATCATGTAATTTTTTTATCATATAATTTTTTTACCATATAATTTTTTAATATATAATTTTTTAATATATAATTTTTTAACCATATAATTTTTCAACATATAATTTTTTAACAAGTAATTTTTTTTAATATAGAATTTTTTAAATATTTCTCATTCACCCGTATGCACATTTGATATTGCGAGACAAGCATGCTTAAAACGTGTGCATAAAATTCCAGCACTGAAAATTTTTAATATTTTTTGATGGCACGCTAACAGGTGGATTGAAAAGTTCATAGACTGACACATAGATGGCGCTACTAGTATTAAATCCATATAATTTTTAGTTAGTCCTAACCTTCAAAAGACACTTGTATAAATTTGACAGCTGTTGCACTATTAATATGTGAGTTATAGCATTTTTAGTGAAGTTATAGCATTTTTAGTGTTCATCACGTGCAGTCCTCTCGGCTGACTGCCGATTGGACTCCGGTGTGAAATGATGGAGCCATGTTTCATCCATTGTTGCATATCGAATCAAAAATTCGGGTTTATTACGATTGAACGCTCCAAACACTGCTTAGAATCATCAATTCGTTGTTTTTGGTCGATTGTGAGCTCGCGCAACACCCACTTTGAAGAGAGTTTTCGCATATCCAAATATTCATTCACGATAAGTCCAACACGTTCCTTTGATATCTTTTAGGGTCTCAGCTATCTCAATCAACTTCACTTTACGGTTATCAGAAATTATTTTGTGGACTTTTTGATGTTTTCGTCGGTAACTGCCTCTTTGGGGATTCCACTGCGTGCGTCGTTCTCGGTGCTCATTTCGCCTCGTTTAAATTTAGCAAACCACTTCTCTACGGTTGATTTTCCTGGTGCAAAGTCCGAATAATATTTATCAAGCCAAGCCTTGGCTGCAATAAAATTTTTTCGCCAAAAAGCAATGCTTTATTAACACACGAAATTCCTTTTTTTTTCCATTTTTTAAACTAACAAAAGTTGCTTCACTAAAAATGCTGTAACTCACATGCTAATAGCGCAACAGCTGTCAAATTTATACGCGTGTCTTTTGGAGGTTAGGGCTAACTAAAAATCATATGGATTTAATACTAGTAGCACCATCTATGTGTCCGCTTACGAACATGTCAGCCCAACTGTTAGGATGTAAGCCCCGTCTTCATATAAAATAAACAATCGTAATCAGTGGGTGCAGAATCTGAACTATAATAATTACAATTAAAAAAAACTGAATTTCTTAGTTGAAATAAATTTCTCCAAATAAAATCTGCAGATTCCAAAATTCAGCAAAATTCTCTATTATAACAAGTTTTCTTGCCAAAATTATTATGATGAAAAGAAATTACATCAACACAAATATAAAATACCTGCCTACATTTCTATTTTCCTGAATATTGAATATATCCTTTCATTCTTAACAAACATGAAACTTCTAAAGTTCCAATTTTTGGCATTGTATGTGCGGCAATAATTCCTACAGAAATAAAGACGGTATTTGCTTCAATAGAAATAACAAGTGGTATATTTATTGCATTTTCTTCTATTATCCATATAAGTATTTTTTTTTTCCTCTCATACAAATATTTTGTTATTTATATGAAATGTATTGTATACTTTCTTTCTAGGTTTGTTTATTGTTATTTATTCAAATATTAGTAGCATTTTCTAAAATTAATAATTTTTTTCTAATAATGTTTCTTTTAACATAACAATTTTCTCATATTTTCCGCCTGATTTATAATTGATTTGAATAAAAAAATCATAAGTAGGGTAAATCATAAAAATATCTTTACATAGGGCAGTAGAAGATATCCATATTAATGGTTACGTAATCCCCAAGGGAACAGAATTGTACGCTAATCTATGGGCTTTGCACAATGATCCAGATTACTGGGATCAGCCAGAAGTATTTCGGCCAGAAAGATTCCTGACGAATGATGGTAAAGAATTTATCAAAAATCCAAAAAGCTATGCACCATTTTCTATTGGTATGTATAATTCTTAAATTTTATTTTTTAAACTACAGTAGCATTATCTTAAATACCTACTACTACTACTACTACTACTACTACTACTACTACTACTACTACTACTACTACTACTACTACTACTACTACTACTACTACTACTACTACTAATTACTGCATTTTAAGAGCTGGCAACACACTTTATTTTATTCTCAACAAGCATTTATCGTAAGAGCCACAGCTCTCACAGTCAAACTTGCATTGTTTTCATTAATTCTTTTCTACTCAGTTAGCCCCGTAGTATATGCAGTTATCCATTCAGCGCTGGCTGCGCCATCTATCGTTAATGACAGCATTCATAAAAAATAGTAAGCGGTAGTAACAGTTGAGACAGTTACCAATTTAGTCAGGTTATTACCTGCCAATTTTGGCAGGCAATACTTGACTAATATAAAATGTAGTGTAGACACTACATTTTATATTACTCAAAACATTTTAGTGGTAAAACATGAAAAAAAAACATTGAATTGATACTGGTTCGTCATGACGTTTTAAATAAAACGATTTTTCTTCAGCATCAAAACAAAATTGGAAAGTATTGTTTTCTAAATTTCTATTTTTTTGGACACTTGTACCGAGTCTTTCGCCAATACTACTGTAGATATGCAACAGCTTTATGATCTTCCCGCCATTTCAGTTCAGACAAAATAGAAAATTACACTAAAGACTCTCTCTCTCTATTGAAAACTGGTTTGGATAAATTAAATAAACTCAAATTGGAGTGGCACGGAGCATTTGAATAACAATATAATGGCGACAATAAAGTCTGTTTGCTCAGCTGAGCAAGCTGTTTTCAACAATAACTGTTCTAAAGATGTTGGGATCATTGGACAATAGTGAATTTACACACCCGACATCCTAGCTCAAGATACCCTCTGACGACCAATAAATTGGGGGACAGTGTCATCTTCAAGCATGCTCACAGCCAACTATATAATTGCCCAGCCATTATGTTGGGCAATAATTTTAATTGCACACAGGTGGCAAGATCTGTATAGTCATCTGTGTCAGTTATTTAAGTAATTGTCTGAAAAGCATTTGTTAGTAACATTGCACATTAAGTATGCTGATTCAGTATTTTTCTATGAAGATTCAATCATTAAAATACAACCATCTTTCAGGAATTTCTAAGATAATATAACAGCAAATCTCATAATTTATTTAAAAATACCCAAAGCTATTGCCACAGAGTGCTTCACCGTTAAACTGTAGGTCTCTGTCTAAAAAGTGCACAAAATGGCAGTAGAGTGACACACCAAACCCAATCAGAGTGATTCACAGCTATAATTTAATTAGTCTAGGATTCATATAGTTGTGTTTTTATTTATTATGAAAAAAATTCGAGAGATTTCTGTTTATCATAACATTTTGGAAAACGTATTCAAAAGAATTTCTTAGCTATATTTTTTGTTGTCGCATTATTTTAATAATAAAGTACATCTCTTTTTTAAATTTAATTTCTTGTTTTACTTTTAGGGCGGAGAAATTGTCCCGGTGAAACTATTGTATACATGGAAATAATATCCTACTTCTCTGAAGTCATAAAGAAATTCGAAATTTCGACACCACCTGGAATCGAACCAGATTTCAATTTCATATTTGGGCTTGTTTGCCGTTTAACCTCACAGCCTTTATGCTTTAAAGAAAGAAAGAAAGAAATGAAGTATTGTGCCAACAAGTATTAACTGTTTAGTTAACTCTGTGTAAGAATTTCAAAACTCACTTTGAATTGTCTTTATTTCTGAAATATATTTTTTAATAAATTTTAAATAAAAAAATATTCATGTCCTGTTGAAGATTTGTTATCGAATGATTTTAAGTATTTGCATAGTTTTAATATATTCAGAATCGTGTGTAATTAGTAAATTCCGGAAAACTGTTTATATGCCATTAATATTATAGTTTATTGTTTTTAAATTCAGATTCTAAAAATAAATTTAAAAACTAATATGGATAATAGTCAGTCGTAGTAGAGTAAGTAGGTTTCAATTATTAAAATAACTCAATTATCATTGAAATTATATCTTCTACTACCTTACCTGTCCTACTACCTTATTTATTATCAATTTTATTCATGCATTTTACATTAGCTTTAATGTATACATTTTTATGTGAACGATGTGTTCATATAAATAAAAAAAAAATTTCTAAATTGCTAAAGAAATTTAAAAATTAAGTCCAAATAAATTCTTCACAACTGAATGCTAAGATAGAGATGAAATAAAACATTTATAATAATATTTCAAATGTAAAACAGCTAATAATTCTTTATTGATAATTTGATACATTTAAAATAACATTATCAGAAAATAAAAACTAAAATCTAGTTATTCTTTTATTTTGCGTATTTGATGGGAAATTTTATAAAGTTAAAATTATCACATGAATCATACGTAGTATTTATAAGAGATATAACTGCAAATATTAATTTCATTGTAAATCATTTTCCATGAGTTATATTACAATTGGGAAAAATTTAACTCGGTGCATCACAATTGTCTTAGACCTAATATTCCATGAGAAGTCAATTCATACTATTATTGTATTTCGGGAGGAATTTCATGCCATTCACAGAAAAAAATGAGAGAAAAAAGATATGAAGAGAAAAGACCACTGTATTGCGAGACTATTATGTACGACAAATGACAAATAAATAAATATTTTCATAAACGAAAGCTATTAATACAACGCATGTCATCTTCATACTTTAACCTAACTAACTTGTGTACATTGACAACAGGTTAAAGATAAATTATTAATAAACCATTTAATATGTATTAGGTTGAATGAAAGTATATCGCAGAATTAGATGGGCACTTTTGAAAGCAAGATAATATTTATGGTTATACATATTTGACCATCAATATATTCTCCATCATTTTATGACATTTAATCATCTTTGGGAAACATTTTTTACTCTACCTTCGAAGAATTTTTTTGTATTTTGCAGCCAAATACCCATTTCGAGAATTTTGCCATCAAGAAAATGCTTCAGAGACCTAAACATAGTCTTACGACGTTATGTCTGAATTATAAGTTGGATGAAGTATAATTTCCCATGTTAATTTAGTTTCTGTTAAATCATATGTGCGTTGTGAGCCCGGATGTTATTTTTGTCGAAGAATCACTCTCCATATATTGAGTAGTGCAAATCATTTAGTTAGTAAAGCCAACTTTAAATTATCTTATTATCAACAATAGATTTCTGAGATGGTAGTTGCGTTTTGTGTTGAACTGCTTGTGAATAACCAATCTTCCATATCTCTCTAAATGCAAAGCAAAATCTTCTTTAGGTGCAACCTTACTTCACCTATGGGAATATGTTTCTCTTTCGGGCTTAACCATTGTCGTTTTCGAGTAACGTTTGCATAAAATATTCATTTTCACTTCCAATCCCTATACTATTTAGAAAGAGTCTATTTAATTTATTCTGATGTGATGTACAAACATTTTGCTCGTTGCTTATGGTTGTGAGCTGTTTTAAGAACTCAAATACCTTTCCTAACATCTTTAGGTATTCTATTACTGTTGTTTGCACACAGAGTAGTCTTCTAAATAGTTGTATACTTTTTATATGTGGTTCTGTCTCCACCAGGGCTTTCAAATCCTCATTATTAGTCAGCACTGATCAACCATTTCTTTTGTTCTTTCTTTAATGCGGCCTGATAGCCAATTGGCTAGCGCTCTGCCCTTTGGTACCACAGGCAAATCCTGATGATGGCATGGATGTTTTGTTAGGGGTTCGGAATCCACGTTAAACTGTAGGTTCCTGTCTAATTAGCCTAAAGTGTGCAGAAAATGACCGTACAACGACAAACTATTCATCTTCAAGGCTAAAATTCCTTTTTCTTTTCCCTGCATTGAACTTGACTTTCACTTATAGATTCTGGATATACCGAAAAAGTGCTTCCAGTTGCTTCTGCAGCATTTCCAGTGAGCCTTAAACTGAAAAAAATGATGTAGGAAAATGTGCAAATAATCATATTCCATCACTTATTGAATATAAATTAATAATCATATTTCATCACTTCTTAAACGTTTTTTTCCAATGACAAGGCAATGCTAAAAAGGGTAAAAAAAAAAATAACAAAGAAAATGTACAAAAGAGTTCAACAAAGTTGACCGAAGCCATTGTCTTAAAAAGTTCTCTAGTTGCCAGAATCTTGCCGTCTCGGATTCGCCATGAAGTGCCAAGCAACGATGCAGGTGAGCTCGGTTCATGAGTCCTGCCAAATCACAAAAAGGTAGTTTGGTTGATTAAAATCCCAATTCTAAGTAGATGTTCATTTATGTTTCATTGATGTTCATTTTTTATTGAGACAAGTCACCAACATTACATTGCAATGCACGCATGCCAACTGGACGATCATGTCAAAAATTGTAGACCACTAGGCCGTATAGAACGTTGCCCAGAGTGCACCACTAAGAGTCTAATAATCATATTCCATTACTTATTAAATATAATTAAAATATGAATATAATGGAGTACAGAATAAGGGAAATTATATTAGTTGAAATTAATTTTAAAAAACAGGATATCAAAATCAAACTCGGGCATTTATATCATTTGTAATGTAGGTAAATAAAAATCACTTCTTATTTTTGTACAACCTAATATGCCTAGTTCATAAGAAATTTTGTGTTTAACTTGCAGTAATGATTCGCACTATAAAAAGAAATAAATTATTTGATGAAAAAATGAAAATAAGGAATGCATTTCCATCGTTCTAAAAGTCTCAAACAATCTTAAAATAAAATTACAAGGTGCCACATCAAAACTTTCGGATCCAACAGCAACACTAACAAATTTAATCGCTAAAGGTCAAAAAATAAATTTATATCAAAAACTCGATGGAACAGAAAATCGTATCATATATGTAAGAGTTTATATTGGAAAATTATCGACATAAGGGCCTGGGGAAATTATTTTGGTGAGATATATTTTGTAGCAGGAGCAATTTCGTGTTCATACTTGTCCAGGAATTGCGTTTTTCATATCCATGCAAATGAATACTTAGCGTCTTTGCCTCCATGGCAGAAATAGAACAAACATATTGATGAAGGATTTCCTCCCTCCCCCTTGTTTGGTTTCAAGGACAAATTTTTATAGCTTTATTTATTTTTTTAACTCTGGGAATTTCTTTCTTATAGTTTATTATTCTTTTGGATTGTGTTCCAAAACTTTTAATATATTAAAACAAAGGCGTAAAAATTAAAATTCGCTCTCCACCTAACAATTAATAATTTGTAGAAAATTTCGGCATACAAAATTATCCAACATGTAGATGTTTTTATAAAAAAAAACTATGGCAAGAAAAATCGAATGAAGTTTACAGGATTATTTTCGAATATTGCAGCAATTCTTGACATCAAATTAACGTCCAAGGATATTTATCACGGCCAACAAGTTTGAGAAATACTTTCAGAGTGAAAATGTCAATAAGTTTACATGGATTCAAGATCCGTCCGCCTGGATTTATTTCTGCTGAAGAAAATAATCTTGTAATCCTGCCACAAGAGTGGGAAAGTGAACTTTTGCAGCATGGAATTGACAGAATTTCGGATGTAAAAGTAAAAAGATAAATATCTTTCCTAACTGATGAAGCTCGGCAGATTATAATTTTATTTTTAAAGTCATCTTTGGGTAAAACTGGATTTTTTGCCGTCACTGTCATAAAGAACAAGTATCGAGCAACAAAATCAGCTTGAAAAGGACAGTTTGATAACGGATTTGTATCCACGATTTCAGAATATTCAGCAGTTACCAGTCTCATTCATCCTATTAAATATTAATTTAATGTTAATTAAATGAAAAATAAATAAATAAATCAATTTGTTCAGTAACACAAGTGCATGGGTTTCATTTATTTTTAATTTTTTATTATGATTAATAATATTTTTACCTAGCGTATGACGCTATGAGATAAATATTTGGGAAAGAGATTATTAGGATCCATCAATAAAATTTGGAAAAACACCGTTGTATACAACTATGACATTCAGTCAACATTTTAGGGCAATTAAATGGAAAATATTTAAATCTCTCATATTCTAAAAATGTTATTCTAATAATTTCATCTGATTTGTTTTATCCAATAAGAAGTCTAGCTAAGAACTGTTGTTTGAACTAAATGTTCTTTAATTAATGCCCATTACAGGAATCACAGTCCGGTGAGCTCAGTCGCCTGTGCTGAACTTTGCATATTAATTCTCAGTTCTACCTTGAACTTGAAAATTTGGTTTCTACATTACACTAAGTTACAATTTTTGGGTTTTATTTCAGGAATCTGTAATTAAATAAATCCAGTAACAAAAAAATAGCTGAATTTTCGCAATGGAGGGAATAATAATTCTCTTAAGATCTTTTTCAATGAATTTTCATAATTAAAATTAGTTATTACACTTGAAGATTTGAGCACTTGAAAGCAATTTGAACAAGAAAATTTGAATTCAGAACAGAACGCTCAATTCAGTCTGTAGATATCATCTGTGTTACAGGTGTACATGTGACATTAAAATAGATTTGATTTTTCAATTTCAAGGTACTAAGAATAATTTCGAAGTTCAGCGCAAGGGAAAGGACAGTGTGAGTTCCGTATTAGCAATTAATCAGTTACATGTGTGAAATTAGTAGGTACATGTGTAGATAATATATGAAACATATATAAATATTCACCTGATAATATATACATTGTCAACCAGATTCACTGAAAACATATTTTTTTCTATGTTAGATTGTAAGCAATTAAAATATGTTACATGAGTTTAAAGTATTTTTTAAGAACTTACCCAGCAAAAACGGGCTTTAAAAGTTAGGTTTTAAACAATCCCTGAGCACGGATAAGGAATCAACTCTCTATCCACCAGGTCACTACAACAAGGGTATTTTATGTTGACTTAATAAAATTTTTGAAATTAGATTTGGATGAAATTAAAATTTCTTCAGTTCAATTTATTTGAAAACCCAAGCACCAGTTTAATAATTTATAACGATATCGTAATGCTGTTGTAACTTGATCTGATACTTTAAAGACTAGACATTTATATGTTATTTAGGCTTTGTAGGGTATTTATGAAATAACACAAGATTTATTAGCATATTATTTATTAGCGCATCATTATTATGAAAATTTATCAGTATTCGTAAAAATATGGGAACATTTTTTTCTATGATGACTTTCAGTTAATGTACTCAAGAATCCTACCTTGAGGCAGGCTTAAAAATTTCTACAAATCCAAATTTTGCTTCAATCATTATACAATCATTGACACAAAAAAAGGAATGAAAAATAAATTGTAAATAAATGATAAAATGTAATTAAATGGTAGAGTGATAAAATGTAAAAATAAATGATAGAATTGCGCTATCTAAATTTTAGATAATACAAATAAATTGCAAATTGTCGGGGATTTTTCCTATATGATATGCTATGCATAAACAACTATTCACGAAATACATTTTGAAAGTATTACCTTCATACACCTCAACAAGTTTATTTAATGTTATGGGGTATAAAAAGAATTTTTTAAGTTTAAACGTATTTTCTGGAAAATATATTCACTAATACAATTAGAAATAAATATATAAATTATCAGGTAAATGTCAAAATAAAAATAACTGAATTTTTAGATTTTTTTAATTTTAATTTTAATTGTTTTATTTTTATTTTTTATTACAAATTTTCATTTTTTAATTTATTTTATTTTATTTTTATTTTTTAATTTATTTATTTTTTTTATTTTTTATATATACATATTTTCATACATATTTACATATTTTCCTTTTTTTAATTAATTTTATTTTATTTTTTTTTTTTATTTACTTATTTTATTTTTATTTATTTTTTTTATTTCATTTATTTATTTTTATTTATTTATTTTTTTTTTATTATTATTATTATTATTTATTTTTTTTTAATTTTTAGAATTTTGCCATTCTAACACGGCTATATAAAAATACGAAACCCTATTTCTTCGTTTTTAATTGTATACTTCCGTGAATAGTTTTTTGAATTTCTAAAGGTTTCAGCTTCTAAATATTTTTGCATTGGATAAAGTAATTTTATAAACCTTTGATCTGTCAATTTATTTGTATTTGTCATAACCTTCCTGAAAATTATTATATTAAAAATATTAATTATACAAATTTTAATGATAAAATTAACCATGAAATTTCTTACAAATTAAAGAAATCTTTATTACAATATATTTTACATGAAATTATACATGTAATCTTACAAAAGAATTGGTACGGATGTATTTTATTCTCTCCTAATTAATTTTATTACTGATAAATGTTTTATGGAGTTTATAGTATTGTGAAGTAAGGAAAACTTTGGAGTATTTTTATGAAGTTTCTGCAAAATTAATTTTACTTTAATTAAAATGCGTGTTTCGGTGCAAAATTGGTTACATTTATGACTCGTATAATCTAATTTAATTTATTTATATTTAGAGATAACTAATTTTGAAAAAGGTAATGGAAGATATTTAATTTATTTAAAACATAAAGTATCTTATCTTCCGAAATCCAATAAAAAATAATTGGTTTTCTTATTGGAGTCAAAAATAAATGCAATTCTTAATATTTTGTTTAGTAAACTCATCTTGTTTTATGGATCATAAATATGAATACAGTTTTTAATAAAAATAATCTACATGAATGTCAGAATTATTAGTATTTAATTATAGGCTTCGAATATTCTGATAACTTTATTATAAATGAACAATAAAAAATATCGGCATTTCCTGCTATTTAAAAAGCAATGCATTGTAAATTATGTATTTTATCAACTAACCATTAAATTTTTATAATCTATAAAGTTTTGTTACGTTATCAGTTGCTTTTGGTTTTGAAAGTATTTTCACGGTCTTTATTAATAAATATTTAAAATAACAAAAAAATGATGCTTTTGGCATCCTTTAAAAATAATCACAAAGAATTAAAAAAGTATAATAGCTAGAAAAAATTAGTGATATTGAAACGAATGTACGCTCAGTTAACTTGAAAGTTAATGAGCGTTAACTGATCAACGACAGAGTTTGTAATTAATTATCTTCCTAATAATAGAAAATGCCATTTTCCCCTTTGAAGCGTGCATAATTCTTTAAAGGTAAAAAATATTATAAAATTCATGAACCACTGCACATAGTATGTGTTGAGTTTTATTACTTTAAGCAATATTTATTGCTATGGCATGCACCTCTGGTTATAATTTGGTTATATGTACTAAATTTAACATATTCTTGAAAAATATTAATATTATTTAATTTTCATAAAATCAGTTTTCCTAATAAATCCAATTTTCTTATTTATATTTTGAGTTCGGGAATAGAATTTTGTAACAATTCTGGAATGGTTATGCGTGTTAATTAAGGACTTCTGGCTATTTGACTATTAGGAAGTAAAGCTTTTCTTATTCTATCATTTGTTGTTTAGCTTATCAGATGATAATTGCATAATAACTTTAACACTGAACACATAAGTCAGTTATTTTATGTAAAGAAATGCTATTATTGGTAAAATAAAAATTTCATTAATTTAATATAATGTCAACAATACAATCATTTTAAATATGTTAAGGGACATTTATTTTTATATGTAGTGCGATCCACACTTGTATTTATACTAGAGTGCTGATTAGACCAGACCTAGATTTGATTGGACACCACTCATAGACTAATTCAGAGCTGTTCAGAGCAAATGTTCCATCGCGCATTAGTACACTACAAAGCTGAGAATCCACTTTACATTCTAGGACTATCGTTTCCCAACTGTTTTTCCAATTTTTTATTCTTTAAAAGACAGAATATTTTTAGAAATTAAATAATGTAGTGGTAGTAAAATAATAAAAAAAAAATTTTCGTATATATAAAATTTCCAAATTAAATTCTTATACAAGGAATGAAAAATAAAATGCATGAATGAAAATGGAAGTGGAAATTTTAATAAATTTCATTATTTTTGAAATACTAATCAATCTCAAACAAAGAATATAAAAACAAAAACAAATTGCTGAATCTATTTTATTTCTTTTTATGTATTTTTAAAGCTCGGAGAGTGTCTATTAATGTCACATATATGACTACAAGTTTTTTGTTTACAAATATATCATTCTACTGCTCGTTACATCGCATAAAGTTGTATGATTTGTGGTTGTTTTTCAATTCCTATTATTAGTTCTCACTCTCCCTATATATATCTTGTTCAAATTTTCAATCGTTCATAAAATACTTTTTTATTCATCTACTCATGTTCAAATACATTTTTGAACTTGTAGGGGATGACACTTGATGTTAATACAGTTTTTCAAATATTAATTCAGTAATTAAATTTAATTAATTAATTTTAGTTTTATATGGAAGAAAAATATTTCTCTTACATAAGATATTTAGCAGGATGTAAATTTAGGAATAAATACCGTCAGTGGCGAAGCGTATCAGATCGCTGAAAAGAAATTTATTTTTCAGATTCTTTTTCATTCTGGGTTCTAGTCTGAGTCAAGGAGGGAACAAAATAGAAAATGAAATACGTGAATAAATTAGTGAGAGATATGGAAAGTGTGTATGTGAGAGAGAGAGGGAATTTTTTCTAACTTAAAAAAAATAAATGAAAATTATTTATAAAGGACTTTCTGCAATATAGAGAAAAAAAAAGTGGAAATTGACTTAAATTTTTTTTTTATATTATTTATATTCAAAATGTTAAACGTCGGAGAATTTTAGGAACGATAAATTTTGGGCGCATATTTGAATCGGATATCTGTATATATAATTATGATATTGAAAATAAAACCTGCATATGATATTCAAGAAAAACAACCTGCATGCTCAATGGACAAAAAACAAATCTAAGACGACCACGGAACTCAACCAGCATTCAAAGTTGCTATAAAAAAGGACATAGTACAAACAAATAATTCATGGAAGAAGAGCAATTTCAAAACCACTTATGTCTGATTTGAATGCAAAGTGTCACGGAGTGGGGGGCAAAACACCCTGATTTCTGAGGGGAAAAATCAGCTTTAATGGAATCGTCTTGAAAAAATTGTTTCATAAAGGGTTGTGCGGCATGAGAAATTCATATTCATTGTTTAAAAAACTATCAAAATAATAATTCATTGTTTATCTAGCGCTATATTATTTTTTCAGATAAAATTCCCCGATGTCATAGTGGTTGCATGTTATTATATTTTTTATGTATAATTTTATCAGCATATTTAATAAACGTTAATAAAAGCATGATATTTTGACAAAAAATAGTATTAAATAAAAAATAGTGACAAAAATGTATTATATATTCATAATAATTTTACATATTATCTTAATAATAATGTATATTGCTGTTGAGAGAATACGTGTTATAATAAAGTTATTTAAATTATCTTCCGATGTCCTCAGATGGAATATATATATATAATAGAATATTAACAATAATTTTCACATTTTATGTGTTATGTTAACAATAAAAATCACATATAACAATCACTTATTTGAACTAAAAACCAAACTTAGAAATATAAGTATTCATAACAAAATTAAAAATAATTTAAAATAATATCTAAAAACAAAATGCACGACAGTAAAATTAATAATATTATGATAAAGCTATAGAAATTATCGTCAGATGTCATTTTTTATATGACAGAATATTGCCAATAATTTTTCGTTTTTTATGATTTACGTTAATAAGGAAAATCACATATAACAATCACTTATTTGAACTAAAAACCAAACTTAAAAATATAAATATTGATAACAAAATTTAAATTAAAGAATAATTTAAAATAATATTTGAAAACAATATGCACGATAGTAAATAGCTTCAATTTGTTTCTGAATTCGATTCACTTCTTTCATTCAAAGATTCTGAAAGATTCTTCTGAGATCTAATGGAATTTTTTGGAGAAATTGTCTCAAGCTTGTTATCAATGGATCATATGATGTTAGAAGAGTGTTAAAATTATCTTTTGTACATTTCTCTTTCGAAAACTATCTAGAAAAATGTCCATGATATATTTTTAAATTCTTAAACATTGTCTCAAGTGTCTGTTCAGGTAGCAATGCAGATGCCAATGAGTAGCAATACAGATGAAATTATTTCCCCTCCATATTTTGACAATTTGTACACTGTAAGGGAACAAGATAATTTTAATCAATTCCTGAAATAGCCACGCATACTTTTTGCATATATTAATGTAAATGGCATATCCACTTGATAAAAAAGAATGGTACGCATTCGTTTTATAATTTCTTCGGAAGCTCTTAAATGAAATTATTTTGGAGAAGTTGTATCAGGCTTGTTACCAACGGATCTTAAGACATTAGAAGAGTGTTAAAGTTATCTTTATTACATTTCTCTCTCGAACACTATTTAGAAAAATATACACGATATATTTCAAAATTTTTTAACATTGTCACAAGAATCTGTTCAGTAGCAATGCATATGCCAATAAGTATCAAGGCAGATGAAATTATTTCCACCACACATATATTTAAACACTACTAATTTAATAAAATAAAAATACTATGCAAAATCTACAAAATTCAACAAAATTGGAATCCACGGAAAAAAATTATTTGTTATACACTACGTAAAAAAGTAGAAGGACACTTGATTTTGTAACAATAACCGAAAAATATTTTTTTTTACTAAAAATTTTTATTAGAAACATTTTACAAATATTTTAAAAACACAATTTTAACATCAGAATTATGATATTCAAATATAAAATATTAATGGCAACAAAAATAGTTTCTCTTTTTTGAAACTTTGTAAAAAAAGTAGAAGGACAGCATTATAATGAATGAAAAATAGTGATTTTAATAAGGAATGTTCTTCCCATTGGCCTTTATAACCTCAAATATTCTGTTTGGAAGTGAATTGTATAGAGATTGAACTTCTGTTTGACAAAAATTGTCCCACGAGTCATTCAATGCTTCTCGAAGCTGAGTTAGCGAATTAAATTGCCTTCCATCAGCATAAACTCGACGAACTAGCATTGCCCAGATGTTTTCCACTATATTAAGGTCAGGACTTTTTGGCATGGTAAAACATCCACATTATTTGTTAGGAACCAATTTTGACTCCAGTCGCGGTGTGAATGGAACCTCCGTCTTGTTGAAACTTTCACTCTTCACCCCAAGTCAGAGCCATAAGGAAGAAGCTCGGAATTCAGTACTTGTATGTAGTCTGTATGTTTTTGCCTTCCATTTAAGAAAACCAGACTTGTCCTTCCTCCTTATCCAACAGCCAACCAAACCATTAAACTCCCTCCTCCCATTTGTCGTGTTGAATAGTATTCGTCTTCATTCCCCAGACAATGCCAGTAGTGCTGATATCCGTCTGGACAGTCTAAGTTACATTTTTTTTCATCGGAAAATATCACAGAAGTCAGGACAAGTGCTCCTTAGCCCACGCTAAACGGTTATCAATGTGAGCTTGTGTCCACTTAGGATGATGTTTCCGTTTTTGAAAATGAATTTTTTAGATCATTTAATATAGTTGTAAACTGTTTGTTTCGTCACATGATTAAGTTCTGCTTGATTTCTTGCCTTTGAAAGACTTCCTTTGTTCTTCTTAAGCACACGAACAAGTTTTCTTTCATCACGTGGTGTTAACTTTTTCGGTCTACCAGTCTTCTTTTTCTTTCCATTTTTGTAAGGATTTCTGATAAAGTTTGAAACTGTATTGGGGCACACCTGCAACAATCGAGCAATCTTTGTGACACCTTTACCATCATTTTGATATGCGGAAATTTGACCTTTTTGAAAATCGTTCAAGGTATTCCTTTAGGCATTTCTGAGAACGGAGAAACAGCGTAACTTTTAAACAAATTAGATCTTTTTGACAGAAAAGGATAATACAAAGTACAAAATCACTATTTAACTAAAGAACAGCTCACACAATTAAATATATTTGCAAGTGTCCTTCTACTTTTTTTACGCATGGAAATTATATATACTAATTTTATTATTAATATTAATGGTAGATGTTTAATTTTTGCCTAAAATGAAAAAAAGGGTCATTAAACTAAATCTGCATAAATATCTGGTAGTTAGGAGAAAATAAAGATATATTAATTGGCAAAAAAAAACACTGTCCTTCTATTTTTTTACGCAGTGTAAGTGCTTTAAAACTGAAAATCTGCATTGATTACAAAGTTACAAAAAGTCTTCTGATGAGCACACGTATGACCTTATAAATTAGTCTATTTTTAAGGATGTGTAAAGGGAAACGATTTGAAGCTAAAATCTAGCCAATTATAAGTGATGCAGTAATTTATGGCATTTCAAGAAATAAACAAAAGACTCCCGACATCCAAATTTTATTTTCTACTTTCTGCTAACCTGCCAAGCATTCTGTCCTTTTTGTGCGTTGTCTTAAGCCATGACACTACCATGAAACCCAATAGGACGATGCATGGAAGAAATAATACGGTGCAATAAATTTTCGTTCAGATTTTTTTAACACAAAGAAATATGTGTGTATCTGAAGATTAACTTCACAAGTATATTATTCAGACTGCCTTGGTACAACATTGAAGCATAGAAGTGGCACAGTAATTATTAGGGTAGTGAAATTGTGGTTTTCAGCTGGTTGTGGGAATGACTGCATATACATTTTATTCAACCTGGTGCATCCTATTGCGTCAAAAATTATTTCTTTAGAAGATGGCATTCATGAAGAAGATAAATATCCAATACGTACAAACGAATCTGTGCAGATTTGTTTTGAAGAGCATATAGATGAAATCACACATTTCCTTTAGATGAAGCTGTAGCAGGATTCTAAATATTATTGAGCCTCTGAGACAATATTTTGGTGAAAGGTTTCAACAGAAAACATCCATCGCTTTTATCTCTACAAAATCTTTCACAATTTCTAGATAATAATCTATTCCTTCAAACTTCATACGTAATTTTACACTTCAATTCTTACAGGCATTGGGATGTTTTTATACAGGAGGTCATATTTGCTTTACGTCTTATTAATAAATGTTCTTATGTTTTCTTGTGATCTTTCCAATACTTTTAAAAGCCATTTGTATTTAATCAATGCACATTTATTCTGCGATTTAAATAATTTTGTAAAATAGTTATAATTTCACACGAAATACCAGATTATATATTTTTTAAATGATAGGGCATTAAAGAACTGTTTATTTAATTAATTTTTTAAAAACTAAATGCCTATAGTAAGTAAATAAATAAATTCTTGCACTAACTTGACTGCAAAATATCTTGCCATCGATATACCTTAACTTGAAGGAATCATATACCATGCTGTTAAAAATCTGCCATCAACCAACCTTAACACTAAAGTTTAACAATTTTTAATTTTATTTATACAAATAATATATGCTTTTTATTCATTATGAATTATTTAAATGCTTGTATTAGCACACTAATTCAAAGCATTATGTTGGCTTGTCTTTTATATTTTCCACTACAGAAGCTATGTTGAAAGGTAGCCTAACTGCACTGTTTTGGGGATAAATTCATAATATTTGTAGTTGTAATTTTGCAGCATCTGCTTCTACTTTCCAATTATTTATTAGCTGTTACAGCTCTTCTAATTATTCTTTCAATACACTTTAATTGCTTTGATGAATATTCCTTCCGCTCGCTGATTTATATATATCTGTCATGTTGTTTTAAATTTTTCCAATAATTTACCTCGTGTATTTTTTATATTTCTATATATTTCACATTTTCTCTTTTTTTTTTTTTTAATTTTAATTTTTTGATATTTTCTACTGCTTTTGTAAAATGTTTCTCATTGTTCCAGGTTCTTTACTCTTAAAAGTGAATTTTGCGGAAATTTTCCCGACTCCATTACGTGTCCATTCAGTTTCACCCGCATCATTCACAAACTGTATAGGGGTATTTCAGATCTGGGCATTGATGTGGGGTGGGGTGGTGTAGTGGTATTAGT
Organism: Caerostris extrusa; assembly: GCA_021605095.1. Taxonomy (NCBI): domain Eukaryota; kingdom Metazoa; phylum Arthropoda; class Arachnida; order Araneae; family Araneidae; genus Caerostris; species Caerostris extrusa. The sequence continues at coordinate 64,026 of BPLR01017442.1, forward strand.
AGTTTGTGTTATTTTAGTTCATGTGCATCATGAAATCATAGAATACCTAGGTAAAGATGTTATCACATTGAAGATGATAAAGTATTGACATGCGGTATAGAAAAGTATACTGCCTGAATTTCAGCATATTTTTTGCAAATATTTAATTAAAATTTAAAATAATAAAAACAAAGAAAAACATTAAAAAAAATAATCACAAAAAAAAAAATACCTTTCACGAAAAGTGGTTAACCTATTCTATAATGGTAAGCATCTCTGCAAATGACGTGAATTTCTGTCATTCCGTCTTAAGGTCTAAGACGGATAAGTGTTAAGGTCTGCTACAATCACAGACAGTTGGAAACCATGTACAACCGTTCGGGGAACAATATATAATTTCCTGTATTAAGAAGGTACATTAATTTGTTTTCCTTTTTGAATTCAGAAGATTAAAAAAAACTTGATAAAACTAATTTTTATATATATTATAATAAAAGTATTAATAGTCAGAGGCATACTTTAAAAATAATGCTAGAAAAGTTTTTGGATAAACTAGAAACTTTAATGGGCCTGATGGCCTAGTGACTAGCGCTCTGACCCTCGGTACCACAGGTTTGGGGTCCGAGACCCGGTGGTGCCATGGATGTTTATAGGGTTCGGAATCCACTTGAAGCCGTAGGTCCCAGTCTAAAATGACTGTAGAGCATACCCTGTAAAAACGAAACATTTTCTGTCCAGAAATCTGCCAGTAGGCAGATGGCCTTGGCACATTATGGGGATGTTGCGCCACTGATGATGAGAAACGTTTATAGCATAATAGGTTAGGGTTTTTAAAATATGAAAAGGTTGAAAATCATTTCTTTTCTTTTCATAAAATTAACCATTATAATAAAAAAAGTTGGATGTTTTACTAAAATATTAATAACATATAATTGTAAATGATATTTAATTCAGGATCCATCTAACACAGATAACAACACTTATATATTCTTATTTAGTAACTTAAACACCATTTTTATGTGAAATGTGATGGCAGACTTAATACCTTATACATGTGTCTTGCTTTATATATCATACATCTACAATTAAAGACCTTTTTCAAAGGATTAATAAATTATGCATTTCTAAACTTCAATTGTTTCTTGCTAAGCTGAAAAACGACGAAATTTTCATAAACATTTCCTGCTGTTACCATAAATATACATTAATGCTTGGATAAATCCTTATTCTGCTCAATCAAAGTATAATAATATTGAATATATTGATTTAAAGATTCTATTACTTGACTGAGTCTATTTTGAAAGAAAAGGAAATTCATTTATGCATTCATTCATTAAATAAGACTCCTGAAAATTAAAGAAAGAAGTTTGAAAAATTAAAATTAAATTCATTACTCAACGAAATATCTGTACAGCTGATATGAGAAGATCATTTCTAATTAAAACATTTTTGTACAAAAGTTTTCCCTTCTTTATTAAACTAGTAATTTTATCATAATTGTTTTTGTTTTTTCTAAATTTGACATGATTTATCAGAGAAAGTTTGGAAGTTTTTATTAAATTTCCGATGATAAATAACAGAAAAAGTGATGAAATAAAAGGTCAAACATAATAAATGCCACATATGTGAGTTTATTCGGTCATGATATAATAACCATTTTCTAATATGGAATTAATGACTTAAAATATAATGTTTTCTTCATTTTTAAGAAACTGTTTCCTGCATCATTGATGTCAAATATAATTTTGCTCACACATGTCAAATATAATTTTTCTTACACATGTCAGTTAAATATAATTTTGCTTACACATTTCAGTCAAATGTAATTTTGCTCACACGTGAATTTTAAAGTAAATAACTTTTGCCTTTTTTAAAAATGTCTAAAGAAAACTTCCTGTAACTATACTGTTTGTTGATTCAATATTTCAGCTGGAAAATTATTACAGTATTTCATACAGATGTGTAAATTATATAAAACTACATTTTGAAGCATTTAATAATTAAAATATATGTTTTTTAAAATTAAAAAATAAAATAAAACAGAAATTTTCAAAATTTTGCGGTAATATGTTTTTATTTTTAAACATTAATTTTTTTAAAAAAATAATACATAAATGACTTAATAAGGTCCTTATTTTTAATTTTTTTCTTAGTAAATTTAAAAGTCTGAATTTACTTATAAATAAAGAATATTCTTTTGTTTATTACTCAATCAGTAAATCAGACTAAATAAAATAGGTTAAAAATTAGTTATAAAAATATGTCTGAAAAATTTATGATGAATTCACTACATTGTTATGTAAGGCCATTGCAGATTAGACAATTAAAATTGGATATTCGATATTGGATACGATATTAGAAAAAGGATATTCATTTAAAATAAATTAAAAACGGAGTCATAAGTAAATCAAACTAAATAAAAAAAACGAAATCGGTTTAAAAATTAATGCTAAAATCACTACATTGTTAAATAAGGGTATTACAGATTAGATAATGAAAATTGGATATTCGGATATTGGATGCGATATTAGAAAAAAGGATATTCATTTATTAAGTAGGCGCTTGAATATGAATTCTATTCAATTTTGAGTTACCCAAAAAACCAATAACCTCAAGGATTCATATTTTATGCATATTAAAAAATACAAATAGTACACACAAACACACACATATATATAAAGGGTTAGTTTGTCGTAAAAATAATGGAATATGAACAAAATCCCATTGGTGATATTTATATACTCTGATCATTTTCATATCTGTCAGCAGACAGACGGCCTTGACCCACGATATGCTCTGTTAAACTCTGTGAATGGCATTTTTAGCATTCGAACAGAAGACACACACATCTAGACATCTAGCACAGAAAACATTCATATTTAATTAGTGATGTAAGTTTGGGAAAAATTGTAGCTAAGTGGTGCAAGGTTATACGGAAGATGATAAAGCAATTCTAAAGCTGAAAACTTCTTAGTTTCCCACAAATATTTCTTCCTTTTGTTCTTTGTGGTAATCTACAGATGCTTTATTTCTGTTTGGCAAAATAATGAAGTGCTGAATAGAAATTACACAAATATAAATACTACTGTGCCAAAACAGTAAGACCAATTTTTTTTTTCAAAAAACTCTTTATTTATTCTTCCAAATTTATTTATCGCCTTCAAAGTAATCCCATGCACTTAAGCCAACTTGTTTTCCAATCCTCAATGCATGCCAAAAGTCATCGGCAGGGATGGCCTTCAAAGCGCGCGGCGATTCACATTGATTCTCTTCAAACGACTCAAAACGGTGTCTTCAGAGTGGTCTTTTGAGTTTAGGGAATAGCCAAAAGTCGCACGGGGGAATACGGTGGTTGTGGAACAATATGGGTTTCATTTTTGGCGAAAACGTCACTAAGAAACAATGCAATGTGATCTGAAGCATTCAGTGTTTTCGGTACCAATCGTGATTTGGCGCGCTTGAGGCCCAAAACGGTATTGACCGATCCTTTTGAAATTCTAACATCATCAACAAGGTCTCTAATTGTAAATCGACGGTTTGCAAGCACCAAATCTTTAATGTTTTGATGTGAACTTCGTCTGTTGAGATTGATGGTCGACCAGAGGGCTCTTCGTCTTCAACGCACTTCTTTTGAACTGTTTATACCACTTATAAACATTTATTTCCGATATAGGAATGCTCACCGAATGCCTTCTACAACATTCTATACGTTTCCGCAAACAAAATTTAATGCAAGTTCTTTGCACAATTAATTCAGACATTACAAAAATCGACGGAATCAGTTTTAGCGTCTCAGAAATCGAAGTGTAACACAAGCACTAATGAATATTTTGACGTGAAATTTTACACAAATGTCAAGGACAATGCAAGCAACCTAAAAAGAAAAAGAAATTGAAATTCCATAAGCCCCTGGAAATTTAAATTGAAAATTGGTCTTACTTTTTTTTGGACATAGTAGTATAACAATGAATTACTCACACACGAAAACGTACTATGGCATTAAATAAAATATTTCACTGTCATGCATTGTTGTTTTCCAAACATTGTTTATTCCTTTCTTTCTTTAAAACAAACACGAAACATACACTGGTGCAATTCTTTATGGCATTACTTATGGCAATAATCGTTCTGTTGGATAAAAATAGACACAAATTTCTCTAGAAATGAAAAAATGGTATATTTATTTCATTTTTTCCATTATTATCCAGAATTCCTTCTTTTTCATACATTTATCTTGTTATTCTACTGTTACTCAGTCCCAAACTTTTTTTATTTATTCTAACTCACATAAATATCAGAATATTCTGTAAAAATAATAGTCTCTTTTTCCAATAATATTTCTTCTAAAAGAACCACTATATACATCGATATTTTCTTAATGTTCATAAATGGCTTAATTTATAAGGAGGCTACTGATAAAACTGTACAATATAAAGCAAAAATAACGTAAAGATAACAATAAGACCATATTTCCAGAAGATTGCTTCAGTTCTGTAAAACGGGTGAATAGGTTTGAAATCATGTTATGTTATCGCTAGAATATACTCAGACACTAAAATGTTGACGTTATTTTCTTTAAGATTAAATAATTTATCTTTCACTGGAATAGAAAAATTCAAAATAATTATTCATTTTTGGACATCATAAGTAGCCATGGCGTAAAAGCGATAGCATTTGGCGCAAAAGAAATGAAGGAGTAAAAATGTTTTTAGCGATAAAAATTTGGCGATAAGGCATTAACTTTTGGCGAAAAAGTAATTTAAAAAAACAAAGTTTGGTTAGGAAAAAGTTTGGTGATGAAGTGAAAATTGTTGGCGGTAAAGCATTTCAATGACAAAGGTTTTGATCAGAATAGTGATAATATTTGATGTTAAAGAGATAAACTTTGGCTTAAAAGCACTGTCAATAATAAACTTTGAATTAATAGCTATTTGGCTACTAATGTTTTCGTAATGACAATGAATTTTAGCGAAATACCATTTTACCGCAAAACTACTTGGAGCATTCATTATTATGCATACTTGGCGACATGGCATCCTGGCGATGCATTTGGCATGAAGGGTACAGGATTCTAGATTTCTACCGCCATTTTAATCATTTTAATGTTCTAGGTATACTCTATATAAGCTTCAGAAAAATGTTAGAAAAGAATCCAATTATGAATTTTTCAACCCTTTGCACTCGAGGGCTCCGCAGCGGAGCCATTTAAAATTTGACGTCAAGCTCGAGGGCTCCGCTACGGAGACAATGCAAATAACAATATAAATAATGCGTTTCTTTTAATGCGTATATCAAACTTACATGTGAATATGATCTTTTCACTAAAATCGCTTCGAGTTGCTGGTAATACGAATGAAAAAACGTCGAGTGAAAAGGGTTAAAATTTTTTCAGTGGCTTCTCGTATAATAAAAGCAATACAAGATTCCGCAGATATTCTATACGCCTGGCAAGACGAGATATCTATATCATTGGTTATGTAATACCCAAGGGATCAAAAATCATTACTTATCGATGGGCTTTGAGCAAGATTACTGGGATTAGTCTGAAGTGCTTCGGTCAGAGAGTTAGACGATTGATGGAAAAAATACTTAACGAACATACTGAAGTCTTTGACGAATTTTCTGCTGGTAAGTATCACTTTTGAGTTTTATTCTTTAAACCTAATAGTATCATTTGAGTGTACTGCAATTTAGGCAGGAGATGTCTTTCTTTTGAAATTTGTATGTTACAGTTCCTATTATTATAGAAGATGATTTTTGGTGAATTTTTATTTCAATATCCTATTGTTCAATTTGAGTTTACGTATTCATAATAGTTTTACATTTGCCAACCTCTGAAAAATAATTTCTTGCAAACTCAATGTATTTGTTGGGGTAGGATCAGATATTTTCTTTTAAGGAATATTTAAGAAAATATCTGTATCTTAAAATTGTAGCAAATTTTAGAAGTCATTTTAATATTGAATATATATTTATAATGTTTAATTATAATTTAATATATATTTATGATATTTATAATTTCTTACAATTTTGTATAATTCTTGGGGAAGGATCAAATAGTTTCTCTTTTAGAAATTTTTTTCATGAAATTTTTTATAATTTCACTAATGTTGGGGCTCTTTGTTTAACAATGCAAAAAAAAAGTTTAAGAAAAAAATTCACAAATACATAATTTCCGAAAGATTATTCAAAAGAAATTATTTCTGAATTGTTAAATGTATTTTGATAATAAAAACAAAACATTTCTCAAATCGTATTTTCGTGTTTTGCTTATAGGAAAAAAAATTGTTCTGATGAAACTATTGCATACGTGGAAATAGTATCCTACTTTCTTGAAGACATGAAGAAATTCAAATTTCTACACCTTCAGGAATCGAACCGGAATTCAATTTCGTATTTGAGATCAAATTTTATGCCTTATTTCTATTGTGGAAATAATTACTTATTTTTTGTAAATAACTAAAATAGTTTATAGCATATTTTATGACCCAAAATTGCTTTTATCACTAAGAAATATTTCTTTTGTTTTTAATATTTCCTTTGTTTTTAATATTTTGTTATTTTTAATATTTCCTTTTTTTTTTAATATTTCGTTTTTAATACTTTTTTTATTTTTAATATTTCCTTTATTTTTAATTTTCTTTATTTTTAATATTTCCTTTCTTTTTAATATTTTTTTTTTTATTTTTAATATTTCCTTTATTTTTAATATTTCCATTTTCAATATTCTTTTATTTTTAGTATTTTTTTTTTTATTTTTAATATTTTTTTTTTGTCAATATTTCTTTTATTTTTAATATTTCCTTTTTAATATTCTTTTTATTGTTAATATTTTTTTACTGTTAATATTTCCTTTGTTTTTAATATTTCTTTTATTTTTAATATTTCCTTTGTTTTCAATATTTCTTTTTATTTTTAATATTTCCTTTGTTTTTTAATATTTCTTTCATTTCTAATATTTTCTTTGTTTTAAATATTTCTTTTATTTGCTATTTAATAATTTGCAACATGGGTATAATTTTAAAATATTATTCTAAATAAAAAAAATATACCAAATCGTGCATTACTACTAAACACAGGAAAACAGTTTTATACGACCTTAATACCGGTATTTATTTATAGAATCGATTTTAACTGAATTTAAAAACAATTATCATTTATATTTAAATTTAAAAAAAATATTTTTGATATTGCAATAACTCTAAATTATAAAATTTCATGTCTTATTATTATTTTTATAATATTAACTACTTTATTATATCTTATTAAATATTAATAAACGTGTAAATATTATATTTGGTTACTTGTTTTAATTTACATCGAAAAAACGTTTTGGCTTAAACATGCAGAATTTTGTATAAACGATGTATTTTAAAAGTTTGCAAAAAACTAAAAATAAAATTGTAGGGATTTATTTCAGAACTTGCAAGTCCAACAGGAGCACCAACAAATATAGTGGCCAAAAAATTAATTTATATCAACCCACGATGGCACAGAAAAATTCAAACTCTCATATAAGAATTTGTATTGGGAAATTATCAGGGCAAGAGCCTGGGGGAAATTATTTGAACGACAGCATATTTTTGTTGAAAAAGCAATTTTGTGTCCATACTTTTCCCAGAACTGGGTTTCTTATATCCATGCAAATGAGTACTTAGCATTTTTAAGATAAATAACAAATTTTCGTTTTGTCGAGTAAATGAAAAACAAAAACATATTGATGGAGCGATATTTTTTTTTTTTTCTTGTTTGGTTTCAATGTTTAAATATGAATTCTAATCGTTATTTTTTTTTTAAGTCGAAGAATATGAAATTTATCGATTATTATAATGATTGCTATTATTGAAGCCTTAGGACTCAAAACTTTTAATGTAAAAGTTTACGATAAATGATGTTGTTGTTATTATTTGTAGACGATTTATGGTTAGAGATTTTATTGAGCAGACAATTTATAATTCGAGACAATTTATCGTTGTTATTATTATCTTTTTCTTATCCGACTTAGTAGACAGCAACATCTAGACCAAGTCCAAGAATCTGTGTGGTATCATGGAAGGAGGGAAGGGGGGAACAGCTTCGGTTATGATGGAGTACCCGTAGGTAGAAGTATCACGTGGCTCCGTGACTCTGAAGAAGGAAGGCAGGGCCTTCTGGTAGAACTTTTAGTGTGAAATACCCCGCATTTGCGTATCGTATGGGAGAAAACTCGGAAAACTTCCACCGGGGGGATATATATAAATATCGACTAACGAGGCAAGATGCCGAACATCACAAACGCCCTCGAGCCTCTTCGTTTTTTGAAACATTGTCTGCAACAGCAGCCATTGAACATCCGCTCTAATGCTCACCAGCAGTACGCGTTGCCGCTGAGCCGCGAATCAGGCTACGATAAATTATACAATTCGATGCAATTTAATAAAAAATTATAATATTTACATTTTTGTCTGACAGTACATTAGACAGTGTTTATATAATATAAAACACAAACGAAAAACTGAAATTTTTGTTTTTTTTGTATTTTCCTGGAATACTTGGAATGAAATATAATATGTAAGGTTAAAACTTACCGTTAAATTAAAAGTAGCTTTTAAGGATTTTTTTAATCCACACCAGGAATCGGATAGAATCCGAATATTGGATATAATAAGCCATTAATTTTGCCCAATTGATTCGTGACGATTGAATACAGTTTTTTAGAAAAATCACTACATACAGTATACTCTTTATTCTGTTTAAAAATAATATATACGTCTAATTTAATAAAGTTGGCTTAAAACCCAAATACTTGCTTTTTAGAAACTATTTATCAACTTCCTTTGAGTACTAGTTGTGTGCATCAAGTCTAAAATGAAACTTTTCATTCCATATAAATGATTCCGATAATCCTTGTGTATCCCAATCCCGTTTATCCCGTTTATCCACAAATCCTTACCCCTATTTAGTATGAGCGGGTTACTTTATTTAATGTTAGCGATTTACTCGGCGGATTTACCCGGCGATTTACCAGCGTTGCCGGAATTCATTTTCCCATTACTTTATCAAATAGGAGAATGTAATGTGATGAGAAAATGAATAACAAGAGAATGAACGTAGTGCAAAATTGACTTGGTCCTTTTTTGTATGATGCATCGTTAGGATAATAAATGAGGCAACGCTTGTAGATACAACTACGAAACGCGCAAAGAAACTGTCACGTTCACTGATTTCAACAAGAGCCACAAACACTATATCACTTACACCATCTGGCTGTAATATCGCTATTTAAGTTATTTATTGATGAAAAGGAAATATTCAAGGCCAGTCAGCTTTTAGCAAAAGGACACCCCTCCCTACCTCACTGACCTTTCAGTGCTGACTTTTCAATTATTTATTTTCAAATTAACTCACGGCGCCGTGGCTACAGAAAATCAAATAATTTGAGTTTTTATTCGGGGAATTAAAGTGTTAATGGCGCCTTGGCTACAGAAAATCAAATAATTTTAGTTTTTATTCGTGGAATTAAAGTGTTAATGGCGCCTTGGCTACAGAAAATCAAATAATTTTAGTTTTTACTCGCGCAATTAAAGTGTTAATGGCGCCTTGGCTACAGAAAATCCAATATTTTTAGTTTTTATTCGCGCAATTAAAGTGTTAATGGCGCCTTGGCTACAGAAAATCAAATAATTTCAGTTTTTATTCACGGAATTAAAGTGTTAATGGCGCCTTGTTAACCGGCGCCTTGGCTACAGAAAATCAAATAATTTTAGTTTTTATTCACGGAATTTAAAGTGTTAATGGCGCCTTGTTAACCGGCGCCTTGGCTACAGAAAATCAAATAATTTTAGTTTTTATTCGCGGAATTAAAGTGTTAATGGCGCCTTGTTAACCGGCGCCTTGGCTACAGAAAATCAAATAATTTGAGTTTTTATTCGCGGAATTAAAGTGTTAATGGCGCCTTGGCTACAGAAAATCAAATAATTTTAGTTTTTATTCGCGGATTTAAAGTGTTAATGGCGCCTTGGCTACAGAAAATCAAATAATTTTAGTTTTTATTCGCGGAATTAAAGTGTTAATGGCGCCGTGGCTCCAGAAAATCAAATAATTTGAGTTTTATTTGGGGAATTAAAGTGTTAATGGCGCCTTGGCTACAGAAAATCAAATAATTTTAGTTTTTATTCGCGGAATTAAAGTGTTAATGGCGCCTTGGCTACAGAAAATCAAATAATTTTAGTTTTTACTCGCGCAATTAAAGTGTTAATGGCGCCTTGGCTACAGAAAATCAAATAATTTCAGTTTTTATTCGCGGAATTAAAGTGTTAATTTCGCCGGCGCCTTGGCTACAGAAAATCAAATAATTTTAGTTTTTTTATTCACGGAATTAAAGTGTTAATGGCGCCTTGTTAACCGGCGCCTTGGCTACAGAAAATCAAATAATTTTAGTTTTTATTCGCGGAATTAAAGTGTTAATGGCGCCTTGGTTACAGAAAATCAAATAATTTTAGTTTTTATTCGCGGATTTAAAGTGTTAATGGCGCCTTGGCTACAGAAAATCAAATAATTTTAGTTTTTATTCGCGCAATTAAAGTGTTAATGGCGCCTTGGCAGAAAATCAAATAATTTTAGTTTTTATTCGCAGATTTAAAGTGTTATTGGCGCCCTGTTAACCGGCGCCTTGGCTACAGAAAATCAAATAATTTTAGTTTTTATTCGCGGAATTAAAGTGTTAATGGCGCCTTGTTAACCGGTGCCTTGGCTACAGAAAATCAAATAATTTGAGTTTTTATTCGCGGAATTAAATGTTAATGGCGCCCTGTTAACCGGCGCCTTGGCTACAGAAAATCAAATAATTTTAGTTTTTATTCGCGGAATTAAAGTGTTAATGGCGCCTTGGTTACAGAAAATCAAATAATTTTAGTTTTTTATTCGCGGATTTAAAGTGTTAATGGCGCCTTGGCTACAGAAAATCAAATAATTTTAGTTTTTATTCGCGCAATTAAAGTGTTAATGGCGCCTTGGCTACAGAAAATCAAATAATTTTAGTTTTTATTCGCAGATTTAAAGTGTTATTGGCGCCCTGTTAACCGGCGCCTTGGCTACAGAAAATCAAATAATTTTAGTTTTTATTCGCGGAATTAAAATGTTAATGGCGCCCTGTTAACCGGCGCCTTGGCTACAGAAAATCAAATAATTTTAGTTTTTATTCGCGGAATTAAAGTGTTAATGGCGCCTTGGCTACAGAAAATCAAATAGTTTTAGTTTTTATTCGCGGAATTAAAATGTTAATGGCGCCCTGTTAACCGGCGCCTTGGCTACAGAAAATCAAATAATTTTAGTTTTTATTCGCGGAATTAAAGTGTTAATGGCGCCTTGGTTACAGAAAATCAAATAGTTTTAGTTTTTATTCGCGGAATTAAAGTGTTAATGCATATATCCATTATCTTGAATCTATAACTCACTTTATTTATCGTAATAATTTGCATTTTTTTTTAATAAACATTCTTAAAAAACAAATTCATGAACTTTTACATCATTTCGAGGATTTTTAGTTTTGGTACATTTTAGTAGGAAAAAATCCGTTTAAATTGCAAAAAGAAATCAAAAGGAACTAGCGAATTCAAAACACTGATAACTGAACACTGAAACACTGATAAATTTATGTTTGTCAAATTGTAAAGAAAACATCATTGTGAATCATTTATGCATAAAAATCATTTATCAATAATAAATTATTTATCAATAAAAATATTTAGAAAGTAAAATATAAATAACTTTATATAATAGAATGTTTGAAACAAACAAAAAATATTCTTAAAAACGAATACAATCATATAAACTCCAAATATTGAATACTTGAACAATTAACTTAATTTTAAGTAATTAACAATAATTTTTAAACAATTAACTTTTAATTTTTAAAAATTTCTAAATTAGATGACACTAGCAGATGACGTCAGATGCTACCAGATGTTCCAAGCTAATGCTTGTGCCAAAAATGGCTTTTGTTTCAGTAAAAAGAACTAAATAAATGTGTTTATAGTTTTTGGCTAGACTTAAGGTTGAAGATTAATAGCTTAACCGAAAAAAATTTGGGGGTTTAAAAATTATAATAATTTTTAAATTGAATTGAACTTTCGTGCAAACAAATATTTATATACATATAGGAGATAATCATCAAATTCCTTTTGAAAGAATTCATCTCATTGCCATGCTGTAAAATAAAGAACTTTATTATATATTCTAAGACTTCTTTATTATATATTATTATATGTTCTAATGCAGCTGGCAAACACTTAAACTACGGACGCCGAGTAACAATACCCCCGCATCACTCTACTATCATGTTAAACCGGGACCTACGGTTTAAAGTGGACTCGAACCCCTGCAAACAACCATGGAACCGCCGGAACTCGAACCCGAAACCTGTGGTACCGAGCGCCGGGACTCGAACCCGAAACCTGTGGCACCGAGCGCCAGCCATTCAGGCCTAAGACAAATAATATAATTCTACTGAATTATTCCTCTTACAAACAATTTAAATCATTGAAAACTAAAGTTTCAAGTTGCATTCACTAAAACAGTTTGATTAAATGATAATATTTTTTATTGACTTTTAATTCTAGCCTTATATTATCTACTGTTATTACTAAATGTTGAAATTAAGCCAATAGGACATACTTTTTAGTTTGTTGAAAGAACGTAACGACGGATAATTTCATTTTAATAATATTCTTAAAAATATACTCCTGAAATAAAAGCATAAGAAAAAAAGAGGCGAAGAGAATAAAAGTCAGAAAGGAGTTAAGAAATGTATAAAAGTAATAAGGGGTTTCATTTATATACTTTTGAAATCATAAATCATTGTTTCCTGTGAATAGTAATGTAGCATTTTTTTCTCACAAGAAAAGTTCTGGCATTTCATTCCCAGGTGAGGGGAATGTATGCTATTTGTCAAATATATAATAACCCAACACTCAAAGTTGACAGCAGACGAGCTTAATTGTGGGTAGTTGTTATTTACATACAATTAGAGTTTTGTACTAATGAGGACAACATGTCACTCAAATCTGATAACAGATATTCGGTATCATGTATAATGAGGAAATTAGCAAAAGTTTGGGCGACTTTCACATGTCAAAACAACTAGAGATGAAATAATTTAAATAAATGAGTACTTTCATAATTTCTGTATCATCACTAATTATTCATACGCAAAAAGGAAAATGTGGAGGAAAAAATCGAACCTATATCGAAACACTATATGGGGGGGGTCTTAATAATTTCTTCCTTCCTTCCTTGTAAATCCACTAATTTGAACAAAATCTAAATAAAGGCATAAAAACTTGAAAGGAGCTAACTGAATATCTTATAAAATCTTATGTTATTATATTTTTCTGTCTCAATAACACATATATTTCCTTGTGTTTCAGTTTGTATTAGATGATGACAACATTAATTCAGCATTCAATATTACAATGTAAATTCCTTTTCTTAGTAAACCTGTAAAAATTCTGTATAGAAACTCCTGTTGTTGTTTCTTATCCCACTTGGCTGGCCAAGCCCACGAGCCCATACGTGCTCATGGATTGAAGGGGAAGGAAGCAGCTTCTGTTGTGATGAATCACCCGTAGGTAGAAGTCTGACTTTGGCTCCGTGACGCTCTTACAGTCATGGAAGACCGGGACCTACGGCTTAAAAAAGTGGATTCGAACCACTACAAACATCCATGGCACCGCCGGGATTCGAATCTGAAACCTGTGGCGCCGAGCGCCAGAGCGCTAGACACTCGGCCATTCAGGTCCCAAATTTGTGAATGCCAACGGCCGCGGTGTTCCCAGGTGGTCACCCACCCAAGTACTGAAGCGCCCAATGATGCTTGACTTCGGTGATCTAACGAGAGCCTGATATATTCAGCTTGGTATAGCCGTTGGCATATTAGAAACTCCTATAGACAATAAACATTTTGTTTTATTCAAACGAGATTTTTGCAAGTGATGCTCCGTATTTCTCCAGAAAATTTCAAAATACAACAAAACGTTCTGTTTATGAATCTGAACAAGCTTTGGGTAGCTATTTTTGTACCAGTCCTGTGAATGAATAAGACATAGTGTCTCCAGAGTAGGTCAGTGGGCTTGATATTGCAGGTTGGATGGATGCACTCATTTGTGTTTCTTCGCAAGGACCACCGTTATTGATCACATATATCGAGAGGAAATTTTCGATACATTTATTTATTCATATATAGTTGCAATTAGTCCCTTTTTAACAGTGTAGGATAACAATGCTAAACCACACAGAAATCTATTGGCCCAGAAAACCTTCGTGAGAAAGCTGTTGTGCATATGGATTGATCGTCGGACTTCATCCCGAACTATACCTGTACAGAACTGTATCTGGGACTGTACTGTACTGTACCTGCAACCCTTCGGGGTCTTCATTTTGCCTTGACACAACAATGGGTCTTTCAGACAACTGAATTAATAAAGATTATTTTGAGCTTGTTAGTCGCTTAAGAAATACTATACAACACCTATCAGATCTCGTTGACTCTGAAAGTGATGGCTGTAAAGATTGCTGCCAATATATTCAAAACGCTTTTTTTCTTCTGTACTAACTTGTTATCACTGGACCACGAGTTCGGTTTCGATTATAGAATTGTTGATATTTTTATTATATTACTCTCATTTCATTTGTCGGACTGTATACACAAATATCAAAGACTAAGCAGGTCATAGACAAAATTCTTATAAAACTTTGTATTTGAACATAAAAACACCGAACTTATACTTCACTTTGATTAAATGTCAGTACAGGAAAAAAAAAATTGTCAAACAGAATTATCTGATCAATAACAATCCGAAATTCCACACATAATATGGTATGCCATAGATAAATTTGTGAGTCATTTTACAACTTGATTAAAACACTTATTTCATTTAAATTTATTAAAAATTATTTAGTGATTTATAATAATCGATACTAAAATTTTTGAGAACAATTTTTCTACAAACAACTTCATTCATTAAATAAGCATTTCATTCATTCCATAAGCGAAAAAGTGTGCAGTTTCAGTATACAGCTACTGTTACTATTATTAGACACTATTATGTTATCAATGCATCTTGCTCCATTATAACACTCATATGTATTATTCGACATATCAAAGCGAAACTGGCAGTTAATTTAATTAAGATCAAAAGACTGTTCTAATAGGAATTAATTTATATAGTATCGCTAATAGCGTAGCTAATTAGTATTGTTAGTAGTAATTGTTCTAACATTTATCCGAATTTAAATCATGGTTATTCCCTAAAGTAAAATAGAATATTTTTAAGATGTTATCATATGAAATATAATTAAAGAGGAAGATTGAAAAGATAATTAAGAAATTATTAAAGTATATCTTTGATAAGGATTATGTTCCAATATATTATATTTTCATTATTTGAGTTCTGTATTTAAATTAACGTTATTGCTTTTGTGTGTGAATTCAAAGAATAAAGATATTACCGAGAGCACCTAATGGTTTTAGTTACCTAATGGTTTCAATCTTTACTAATCGAACATTATATTGAGGGGTTTAAAAATAAATTTGAACAAATAAGTTATCAAATTATTAATCAAACAGAATAATCAGATTCCATAAATATAAAGATCAATTTCTAAACTTATATATGAAAAAGAAGTAGTTTTTATCCCATTTTGTCCTTTAATCGGGAAATGTAGATGACACATTTTGTATTGTATTGGATGATCCACTTATATGAGTGTAAAGCCCGACTTGTGATCCAGTGCCAAAGTGCGTGCAGGAGGCCTGAGTCTCGAATCTGCTGGCAGCATGGTTGTAGTAGTCACTGCTTTCAGAAACAAGGAGACTCAATGGCGATTATGACAATGGGTCTCTCATTGATAATCAGGGTACCTGGTGGGATTTTTCCAGGTTTTCTCCGATACTAAACGCAAATGGAAAAGCAATCTGTTATTTGCTTTGGTAGTCACAAATACAACAACTAGTTTTCAAAACAATTATATTTAGTAATTTATATATATATATATTCTAATGCAGCTGGCAAATAGCTGGTAATTTATATTTATCTTACTAATTAATAGAAATTTTCTGGGCATAATTTTGCAACTAAATATTTATTAATGTAATTAAACAACTAAATATTTATTAATTTATATTGTTCAAATATTTTTAGCTTTAAAAGTAGCACAACTTTTTATTATAAACAAATCAATATAGATTTGTAAAATAAAATTGAAAAATGATTAATATTTTTATTTTCAATTGTCCTAAAATTATCTTAATGTTTTCTTTAATATCATAATAATAAAATAAATTTTGCATAACATACTTGTACGAATTAAAAAGTTATGTTAAAATTAGTTAAAATATTAATTAATTAAATAAATAATTATTATGAATTAATTTGTATTTTATTATTTACTTTACCATCCTCTAATATGCTGAGGATGTAGCACATGATTTATTAGACTATTATAGTTTTTGCGGGCCTGAATGGCCGACTTTATAGCTCTCTGGTGCTCGGTACCACAGATTTCGAGTTCGAGTCCCGGCGGTGCCATGAATGTTTGTAATGGTTCGGCATCCACTTTAAGCCGTAGGTCCCGGTCTAACATGATCGTAGAGCGTTACGGAGGTATTGTTATTCCGCGTCCGTAGCTTATCTTCAAGCTACACGCACCTCCTGGGTAGTGCTAAGTGAGTAACGTCAGTGCAGCGCTTGCCTTAAGGCATCGAAGACAACTGTCTAATGTGTTTGCCAGCTGCATTAGAACAAAAAAAAAAATAATTTTTGTTAATTGTTTTTAATGCAATGCCGATTTTTACATTGATTCTATTTTACCTCCTGGTTAGTGCTAAGTGAGTAACGTTGGCGCAGCACTTGCCTTAAGGCTCGTTCCCACCGAGGCGTGAGGCTTTTAAGCGTGAAGCGTTGACCAATCGCTAGCCTCACCACGTTCGCCTGAAACCGGTTTGAAATCCACCGCTTCAAGTTGACCAACTTTCAACTCGAAGCAGGAACTTCACTGATCTTCTGACGTTTCGCTATGAAGAGGTCGAAAAATTTTCTTGCCTGCCGCGTGAATCTTCAGCGCTTCACGCCTCGGTGGGAACGAGCCTTTAAGGCTTCGAACACAACTGTCTAAATGTTTGCCCTCAGCATTAGAACAAAAAAATAATAGTAATAATTTTTTGTTAATTGTTTTTAATGCAATGTGGTTTTTACTTTGACTTTATTGTAGACAATAGTATGTAAATTTTAATTAATTGAATTATATAAATTTTAATTAAGTAAAAAAATTTGTGTGTTTTTTTTAATTTTCATCAAAGTCTACATACTATCAATTATTCTTACTCTTAATTCTTTTTTCAGACAATTTTAACAACTTAAATAAACAATGACTTTCTGCATAAAACTTAATTTATACTAGGAAGTTAACAAAAGTCTAGTTAGCAGAAGTTGTAATGAAACTCTCCAAAAATTAACGCCTTTTTCTAAGAAAGTGTTTTGAACTAAGTAAAGTCTGGAACCAAACACTTACTAGTTTAGCAAAGTCTAGGAGGAAAGTTTTAATACTGTGCACAGAGAAGTACTTCTAAAATGTCTTTTTAAACTTTTGATTATTATCTAAGTTTGACAGTGTTAGATCATTTTCAGATTATAAATGCTGCATTTTTGCGTCTGTACAGAAAATATTATTTAAAAGAGGAAGTCAGAAGAATATTTACATTATTAATTAAGTGATGTTTAGAATTGCATAATATTTATGTTAAATTTAAATTTGGAAATCAGTTTATATATGGTATTAAACTTTCTAGTTTTTATTTCTTCTAATACAAAAAGCAAATTCACATAATTTTTAATATAATAAAATTATGCCTGTTTTATGAGAAAAGGGATGGTTTATGTTCAAATTCTATTTGAGGCATGACTTGTAGTTCTTTTTCCAATAACGTGTGATATCTTCTGATATGAATTTACTAGCTTTCTTCTCATATAAAATATGCAAATGTATAGAAGTTACCGAGTTGTCCATGAAACAAATTACTACGTTACCATCTCCCAATTGTAAGGAATTTATTGTAGTATGCTACTAGGAGCATTAATTTTTGAATGCATAAATATCAATATGAATTTTTAACATTGATTTTTATAAGCATCTAAATTAAATTATTAATGAATTTTTACATACATCCGTGTTCTATTTTTCATTATTTATTAATTATAACCGTAGTTCCACCTGCGCAACCATGTTTCCTCCTACTCACTGCAAGAGCGCCCCTTGCGGCGTACAAAATAGATTCGTCAGTTGGCTTTTATGACTCCCGCCAGAGAGGACGTACGGCAAAACAGGCGCTGCAGTTAGTTATCAGCTCTCATCCCGAGAGTGCTGCCTCAGAGACATTTAGTTTACAGTCTCTTACCCCGAAAGAAGATATAGTTAACACTATAATGTGCCTAAATTGGCCTACAGACTCTAATTCAGAGCGGAAGTATATTTCGCTATCCAGCGTGTAACTGAGTAACTTTATTTACAGCCTAGACGTGGAATCCTTCCACTTAAATATAAATACATATGTCTGCTGTATATTAATCATTGTAGTGTCTTGTGCTCGTGCTTGTGCGCTTGTAATAAAAGTGGTGTGTTCTAAGTTATGGTTCTTCAACTCGATCACACCCAGTTCCAGCTGCATACTCAAAAAAAAATGTCACATCCATTACAATCTGGTGCCCAACGTGTGGCCTCTCGTACTTACACACCTACATAATGTAAAAGGTCTTCACGTATTTCGTTCTTTTTTTTTCAAAAAACCAACCCTATGATGACTGTGACAGCATTGTTAAAAACAGATTCCCACGTTGATAAAAGACAGCTTTAGAGGGTTTTACGGATTTTCTCCCGTGATTTAAGAAAATGATAAACAAATAACCTAAAAGTCCTCTTATTATAAAGTTTTATGACCTTCTTCTACTTCTACCCATCAAATATGCTCACGGAATTTTATGTGGAGTATTTTTTTTTTTGATATCATAAAAGACGATTTCAGTAAAAAAAATTTTAAAAATGAAAACGATAAAAACAACTTCGTTATTTAAATTAAAATTCAAATTCTAATTAAATTTATTTCAGAAACCTAGTATTGAGTATGCTGCTATTACAAATTATATTATTTAATTATGGGTGTAGCATTACAAATAATTGCCTTATAAAATAATTAAATTACAAGCTTAAATATTCAGTATAAGCTAATTTGAAGAGTATTTTAATGAAAAATAATTAAAGCTCATCTGCTACCCAATCCAAATTACTCTTATTTTCAATGTCCTATTGCATTATACACTTTTCTTCAGTTGTTGATGTTCTGTTTTAATTATATAGATTTCTTTAGTTATTCTTGCATTATACAAACAACTTTTTTTTTCTGTTTAGCTTCAAAATTTGAATATATCCCTTAACAAATAACTAACTTGACTCTGAGATTTATGTTCTCTTATGAGGATTAAAAATTATAACTTAACGATCAAAGTTCGTTAACCCATGCTCGTCTTTCAAATTTGATAGATCTCATGTTGAGTTTTGAACATGACTTTGAATGAATTATTATATAGTATTTATGGCAACAAAATAAAATAAAAAAGCAGAGTAAATATAAAGATGAAAGAATAAATTAACCTAAATTAATAAATTTATTAAAATAAATAATTATTAATGATAAATAATTATTAATAATATATTATTACAAATAAATAATTAATTACAAATAAATACTTAATTATAAATAAATAATTTATTATTTAAAATAATAAATTTATCGACTGTATTGCAACACTATAAAATAGGGAAGAGGATAAGAAAATTATAATAAGAAACATAAAAAAAAATTTGGGATTTCCCATTGCTTACGGGGTTACGAGACTTAGCATAGAAAATTTTTACTCATCTTCTGCTGTATGGAATACTGGTAAGACTGGATGGGCTTTGATGGATGGACTTTTTTGTCACAACTGTTGAATGTCTTGGAAGTCATTTTTTTTTTTTCAAAAAACCTAAACTCAAGCACATTGAACACTACAATTGGTTTAATACACAACTCATGCCAAATACATTGTAATTTCGATTCAAAATATCACTGGCAGTCGAATTCACTTTCTTTATGCTTCTTACAGCGCCATCTATTATTTAACGTCTATCTGCTAGCCTTTGGAACCTTTTTTGATGCCGTACCGTTTCCCCTTCTTCAAGTATCTTCATTTCAAATTTCAGCTCATTATGACGAGTGGTTCTTTTTTACAATATTTAGAAAGTGGGACTGTAATTATAATCACACTGTACATGAATAAAAAATGACAATCAAAATTTGTGAAAATACATTCTTTCATAATTTTTTTTAAGTTGATATGTTATACTTATCTAAAAACAGACATACGAAAAACTCTGTTATATAAAAATGTCTGTATATATTTAATTAGCAGTAAAAGATTTCGGAAAATAATTTAATTTTTGCAATCTTATTCTCTCAGGCATTTTGTTGATAAATTAGTTTCTAGATTAATATTGTTCTCAATGTATTGCATATTTATCCATTATATTATTCATTCAAAGATAAATTCTGTGTTTTTTTTAAAGAATTAGAGCTTATAACAGAAGGGATTTAAAGCTTTATTGAAGTCAATAAAAGGAATATAATATAATTCAAATCATTTAGTAAACATACTTAAGCTCCTAAACATTGTTTTATTGCTCTAATTCTTAATTGTTTTTAATTCATCAGTCACAGATTTAGATGGAAATGGCATTTCTTATTTGCAATGAAACAAGCTTTTAAGTTTTTTCATCTTTGTTGACAATAATCCAGTTAATTCAATCCCCAAACATTTCAGTAATTGCTTTAAATAAATGCATATGATCAATCCTTTGGAATGTAAATTCTTTATTTGGGCATGAATAAATTTGATTATGTTGCTCATCTAATATGCTATTGCTTAAGTGATAAATTCTGCAGCATCAGTATTTTCAAAATGACTGTGGGCGTTCATCTTATTTAATAAGGTGAAATATATTTTCTAATTAAGTCGTAATAAAAAGGCTTATTTATGTTTAGATTTTCTACCAGCATTGTTGAAATAAATCTATTATTTATATTAATAAGATTTTATTTTATTACTTTTATGATACGTGTAAAAATTAATGAAAAAGAAATAGCATAAAGGCAGATTAAAAGCTAAATAGAATTTTTTGTAAAATAATCAGAGCTAATTTTAATTTTATTGATATTATGTATTCTTTTGTATTTCTGATCAATTTATAGCAGCTTACATTTTGACTTAAGGGCAAACACAGCTAAAATTTTTAAATGATTGTGGGCTTTGCATTGTTATTAAATAAGATGAAATATATTTTTCCAATGAGTCGTAATAAAAAGGATTCTTACTGATTATTTATTATTTAGATTTATTTTATTTTATTTATTATTAGATTATTTATGTTTATATTTTAAAAGGATTATTTAATTATTAATTTCTATTAATAATTAAATTTTCTAACAATTTTGTAATGAAACCATTATTTATATTAATAAAGATCTTTATTTTATTTGTTTTTATAATACGTATAAAAATTAATGAAAAAGAAATAACATAAAGGGCAGATTAAAAACTAAATAGAATTTTTTTGTAAAATAATCAGAGCTAATTTTAATTTTATTGATATTATATATTCTTTTTGTATTTCTGATCAATTTATAGCAGCTTACATTTTGACTTAAGGGCAAACACAGCTAAAACTTTTTAAATGATTGTGGAGCTTTGCATTGTTATTAAATAAGATGAAATATATTTTTCCAATGATTAAATGAAAAGGATTCTTACTGATTAAATTATTTAGATTTATTTTATTTTATTTATTATTAGTTTATTTATATTTTTTTTACCAGTTTATTTAATTATTTAATTTCTATTAATTTAAATTTTCTAGAATTTTGTAATGAAACCATTATTTAGATTAATAAGATTTTATTTTATTATTTTTATAATACGTATAAAAATTAATGAAAAGAAATAGCATAAAGGCAGATTAAAGCTAAATAAATTTTTTGTAAAATAATCACAGCTAAATTTAATTTTATTAATATTATATATTTTTTTTTGATCAATTTTTACATTTAATAACAAACACAGCTCTTTTTAAATGAGCAGCCTACATTTTGACTTAATAAGAAAATATATTTTTTTCAAAAAATGTAAATGCATTATTTCTGTTTAAAATACCAAAATAAAAATAATAATGAAACACTTTTAGATTAATAAAGATATTTATTTTACTATTTTTTGTAATACGCATAAAAATTAATAAAAAAGAAATAGCATAAAGGCAGATTAAAAACTAAATAAAATTTTTGTAAAATAATCAGAGCTAATTTTAATTTTATTAACATTATGTATTCTTTTGTATTTCTGATCCCTTTATAGTAGCTTTCATTTTGATTTAACAATAAACACCGCTAAAAATGTAACCTACAACTATACAGTGAAAAACAATTATGTTATTGCCTAGATTTTAATAAAGTACAACAGTCATTATACGTACAGTACAAAAATTAATACAACAGACAACAACATTAAACAACCAATACATACAATTAAAACAGTAAATAATCACAGTAAGTAATTTTATTAACATTATGTATTTTTTGTAGTACCTACATATTGCCTTAACAACAAACACAGTTAAAAATGTTAGCTACAACTGTAACAGTGAAAAATTATACTGAAAAAAAAAAAAACATCAAGTGATTTTCCTTTTTTTTTTTTTTTTTTTTTTTTTTTTTTTTTTTTTTTTTGAGAATACAAACTATAATTTGTAATACATACAAAAAATAAAAGTCCAAGATCTATTTGAATATAGAATAACATTTTTAAAACTCTTTCCATTTTATGTAGCTTTTCAGATATCTAATAAGAGATTTCTACAGTAAAAATCCATAAAAAAATTTTATCCCTAGGAAATTTTATAAAATTTCAGAAATATTTCTGATTTCTTTTATTCAAATGGTGTATTTGCCTTTGGTTAAAATTTCCCTTGAGTTCTGATGTTTGAAACGTCCTTTATATAGACTACTCTTGGGAAATCAAAGTTGGAGACAGAGATTAGATTATATCGAATTTTATTTACTTTATGTAATTTGACGATTCATGTTAAAATCTATATATTGCTTATTTTAGTCATTTTTTTTTTTTTTTCTCAAATTGGAATATAATTTTAAGCAAACAATTTAAAATTTCATAAGTAATTTAATCTTAATAACTGTTATGATTTTTAAACACATTAATTTTTACCAAGGGAAGGGCGTTAAGATTTATTGCCACTAATGAAAGGGCAATTATTATGCTTGTTAACTTTTCCGTTTTTTGAGTGCTTTCGGTAGAAATGTTATTGTGCGGTTAAACAAGCGAAAAACTGTTACACAAAAATAAATAACATGCAGCAGCTGTAGCATTTTTCTTATGAAAGACCTGTGGCATTTCATTCTAGGAGGGAGGAATGTATATTCTGTGAAAGTACATAATAATAATTCATCACTAAAATCTGACAGCAAATAAGCAGTGTTGTGGGTAATAATATTACATGCAATTACTGTTTTGTACATAATGAGGACAGCTTGTCACTTAAATCTGATAGCAGGTATTCAGTGTCATGGATAATGAGACATGGAATTAGCTACTGTTCGTACATGCGACCTTCACAGGTCGAAACAATTACAGATGGAATATGAACAACACCATGAGATGTTCCATCGTGATTGGTGATAGACCATGAGCTCAGAAAAAGTTTACCTCAATGAAAAGTGAGGGAAGTTGATCCCCACACACATTCACACTTTGACGGATTTTCTTCAAGGTTTTGGAGAAAAATTAGAGAGTTCTGCAATGAGTCATGACAAAGAGTGCTGCTTTTCTCTGAAGTGACAAAGTGTTCTCTGAAGTGACAAAATAGGCCGGAGTTTCCACCTGTTTCCAAAGTGAGCCCCCTTTGTGGTTCCGTGTATCACTCCGTGTGATAATTAAGGTCTGCCGCAGACCAGGTTTTTAAAATTCATCGTAGACTAAGTTGCTCCCCATGAAGCTGCAAGTCACTGCACCATTAACAGACAAAAACTAAGCTCTTTCAATGCACAAAAAGAGTTCAATCAGTTTCTGAAAGTTGTTAAATTTATTATTAAGATCATCAAACTCCGCAGTATTCAAATTTTTGTGTAAAAATATAAAAAACCTGCACAAAAGAAAGTGAAATGAAAAGTGACTTCAACAGTTTGCAAATTGCTCAACCATGTAAATTTAACTATGTAAATTCTTTCTTAATATATAATGCGCATGTGCGCCTTCTTATATATTTAAACCAAGTAAGTCAAGATCTAGGTTGCCTTGTTTCATCAGTTCCAGGACATCCAGGTTTTCAATAAAATTGATTCACAGAGTATTTGCTGATTATTTCTACTAATGTCACGCTCAAGTCTGGTACATATAATATATTTTCAGAAATAAATAAACTTAACTTACACAAAATTTCTAACTAACTGAATTCTATATAAAGTTTGACATTTTTAGGTGTTTGATAAAATCCATTTGTAGTCAATAAATTGAATTTTGTGGAATTTTGACTGAAAAAGACCAGTGTGAACACTTTACATTTTTATCTGAAAACAATTAAATTGTAAAAGAAGCGTAAACAATGCAGTAGCTTACTTTAAAAGAATTTAACGCATTTAATTGGGAGAAAAGTGTAAAAAAACTATCATTGCAAAAAATGAAATATTCATTGATTTTCACGAAAGTAAGCTTTTCACTTTTAGTGAATCAAAAATATAAAATAAAAAAGCTTAAATTTTCAATGAAATAATTACGATTCGAGAGTTATACAGTTTCTCTTTAACGCTGGGCCCTGATTTTTGTTATTTGCTTCTTAGCGCAGAAAATTGTAACAAATTCCGTATTACGCACGGTACAAAACGAGTGATTGATAGTTGTTTTACTGCATTCACAATGTAATATACAATTTGGGGATAATACCTTAAGAAGTTGCCTTTTCAAGAGGCCTTCACCCTCAATAAACTTAACTGAGGTATTTCCCTACCTAAACATTTATGTATGCTTTCATAAAATATGAAAATTTTTCAGTTTGGTTCATTTGTAAAAGTTTTAATTTAAATCATTTCAATTCAGAAACCCAACATTCTAACTGAAAAGCCATTGTTGAATTCTTGATTAAATTCATCTATTTTTTTGAACTAAATTCAAAAGCTTTAAGCAACGTAATATAATTTTAACCTAAAATGAATATGCTGTGATGATAAATTTATTTCTAAAAACAACATTACATAAAAAGTTGAAGTTGAATAACAAAACAGATAATTTTAATATTCCATGAATTAAAAGTTTGCCGAGTATTTGTGAGAATAGGTTTTGGAATGTATATTTTTAATAAAAGAAAATTCTATGCTTTAGCTTCAACAAAATTTACAATTTAAACTTCCAATATAAAGGAAAACTAATTTTAATGAAAATTACTTGTTTATTGAATCATCCTTTTGAGCATTCAAAATTTTCACAGGTAAACCAAGTTCTGGGACATTGTAGTGAAGTATTAAAGTTACAAATTTAAAAGCTTTAGTATGGATTATACCTTGTTGCGCTAACGAAGAAGTATGGATTATAATTAACACACTAGACGTGTTTTAAACTAGATTTATTATTCATGAATTTCATAGACCTAAATAGTATAGTATTAACTATAATTAGCAAATTATGCATATTTTAACTAGCTTTATTTTCCAATTACTAATATATAATATTTTTAAAACTTATATGAAATTTACTATATAATAATTACTAAAAATAATATTTTGGAATAACAGTATTTTTTTTTACCTCTGGTACTAATAAATACAGTAAATCCTTGATTCATAAATAAGGATAAATCATAATAATTTTGTTTATATATTTACAAAAGAAAGCTAAAATGCTTTTTGATCATTATGATTTTCATTTTACTTTCTAAGTTGTTACCTTTTGCATGCGAAGTACGTTTTGCATTTAATTCATTGTTTTTACAACTACCATTTCAATTTTGTCAATATAAATTAAAAAAAAAAAGAAAACATGAAAACACAAGAAAAACACACATACGAACACAGGGTAATAAATTTATACGCATAGATTTTATGTATGTGATCGTAAGTTAATCTTATCGTATGATAAATATCACATGAATTAAATAATATTCTATTGTATCAGTTTGTAAATTTTCAATAAAATTGATTTTTGCGCATTCTTTAAAAAATAATCTGAAACCCCTTAAACAGTCATTTTTTAAAAAATAACTTGCATGCCAAAATTAATTAAGAAGATATTTTCATAATATAAAAGATCGAACATAACGTTTAGATATGATAATGTTTAGATTCGTTAGAATTCAAACGTTGGACTATCCGAAAAACAAATTGATAAAAAATTCTGTAGTATCAGTAATTTTATTTGGAATTGTTTTTCCATTAAACAATGCAAGTAAGTATTAAAAGAGTTTTTATAAAATAATTCAGGTCAAAAAGTTATTAAAGATTTTTATTTCATTTTTTAAAGAATTTTTATTTCATTTTTTAAAAGATAGCCTAATATTGAAAATAATTTCTTATATATCTTTCTTATATTTTCCACATTTTGAGTGAAATTAATTGCATGGTGAGGAAAATTACCATCTTACATTAATTAAGTACCATTTTTTTTAAATTTTTAGAAACTTTATTTTTTCTCATTATTACTAACCTAAAAGCAGCCAAATAAAAATTATAAGCATATATATGAATGAAGATGTGGAGTTTAATGGGTCTTTTATCCCCATTGGCCCTCCGTAATCGGTACGCCAGTTGCCAGAAAATTTTCAATTTGGTTCATTTGTAGAGATTTAATTTAAACCTTTTCAGTTCAGAAACCCAGAATTCTAACTGAAAAGCCATTGTTGAATTCTTGATTAAATTCATCTGGTCTTTGAACTAAATGCAAAGCTTTAAGCAACGTAATATAATTTTAACCTGAAATGAATGTGCTGTGATAATGATTTTCATTTCAGAACAACATTCTAAACGAATTTGAAGCTGAATAGCAAAACGGGTAATTTTAATATTCTATGAATGAAGTTTCCCGAATATTCTTGAGAAAAGAGGTGTTTGGAACATATTCTTAATGAAGAGAAAAAATCTATGCTTTAACTTCAACAAAAATTTAGAATTTAAACGTCCAATATAAAAGAAAACTAATTTCAATGGAAAATTATTCATTGGATCATCCTTTTGTGCATTCAAATTTTTAAACCAAGTTCTAGGACATTGTAGTGAAGTATTAACGTTACAGATTTAAAAGCTTTAGTATGAATTATACCTGCCTATAGATAGACCAACATCATGGCCCACAATGGGGTTGTTGCGCTAACGAAGAAGTATGGATTATAATTAAATAAGTATAAAAATAAATAGTATAGGATACCTATAATAGTATATAATAGTATACTCTAAATAGTATAGTATTAACTGTAATTAGCAAATTATGCATATTTTAACTAGATTTATTTTCCAATTACTAATATATAATATTTACTAAAAATTATATAAAATTTACTATATAATAATTACTAAAAAATAATATTTTGGAATAACAGTATTTTTTTACCTCTAGTACTAATAAATACAGTAAATCCTTGGATTCATAAATAAGGATAAATCATAATAATTTTGTTTATATATTTTTCACAAAGATGCTTTTTGGATCTATGATTTTCAATTTTACGGTATAATACATTTTGCATGTGAAGTACGTTTTGCATTTAATTCATTGTTTTACAACTTCCATTTCAGTTTTGACAATATAAATTTACATAAAAAAGAAAACATGAAAACACAAGAAAAACATACATACGAACACAGGATAACAAATTGATGCGGATAGATTTTATGTATGTGATCGTAAGTTAATCTTATCGTATGATAAATATCACATGAATTAAATAATATTCTACTTAACGTTATTTTGTATCCTTAAATTTTCAATTTCTTTTTGCGTATTCTTTAAAAAATAATCTGAAACCCTTTAAACAGTCAATTTTTAAAACAACTCGTATGCCAAAACTAATTCAGAAGATATTTTCATAATATAAAAGATAATATAACGTTCAGATATGATAATGTTTAGATTCGTTAGAAATCCAAACGTTGGACTATCCGAAAAACAAATTGATAAAAAAATTCTGTAGTATCAGTAATTTTATTTGAAATTATTTTTCCATTCAATGCAAGTAAATAATAAAAGAGTTTTTATAAAATAATTCAAGTAAGTTATTAAAGATTTTTATTTCATTTTTTATTTCATTTTTTAAAAGATATTTTAATATTGAAAATAATTTCTTATTTATCTTTCTTATATTTTCCACATTTTGAGTGAAATTAATTTGCATGGTGAGGAAAATTACATTAATATTTGTTTTCAAACTTTTAACTTTTCAAACTTTTTACATTTCATTGATATTTTCGAAATTCTCTTCAAGTAAATTATGAAAGGTTTTTATAAAATAATCCAAGTAAGTTATTAAAGATTTTTTTATTTCATTTTCTAAAGATCGCCTAGTATTGAAAATAGTTTTCGTATATATTTCTTATATTTTCCACATTTTGAGTGAAATTAATGGCATCGTAAGGAATATTACATTAATAATTGTATTCAAAATTTCCACCCAGAGAATTTCATAGAGATTTTCGAAATCAATGAGAAACTTTTAGTTTGCAGTCTTTCATCACAAGAAGAAATATATTTAACGCAACTCTGCATATAAGTTGGTCTATAGATTCACACCCGGAGAGAAAGTATATTTTACGCACTCGGTGCGTACCTGAGTATCTTTATTTTCGGCTTAGAAGTGAAATTCCTTCCACGAATCTTCAATTATATGTCTTTAACTGTATTAAATATTGTATGTCTCTAATTGTGTATGGTGTTTTTGCGTATGTCAACAACGCTGTTAATTCTCAAACTTATGTTTAAAAAGTCTCAACCCAACTACACCCAGTTACAATTAAGTGCTACATTCCACAACACTACAAACCAAATATATAAAAGTTAAATATACCCAAATTTCACAAAATTTTTAAAGAAATTACAAAATACTTTTAAATTTGAAGATATTTATATTTTTGAAATTCAGTTCTTGGTAATTTACATAAACACAGTGTAGTAATTATTCTTCTGATAAAGCTAAATTACTAATTATTGAAAGTGTCTCATAATTTTCCTTCTCCTTTTTTTAACATATAGCTGCAAATTAAAATTTTTAAATGTAATATTTTAAATATTGTTTGGGCAGTTATGATAATTTAGCTTATTGAATATTTACGATTTTTATTAATCGTTGTTTGAATGATCATTGTTCAACGTTTTATAGGTTTAATTGTTAATTTTCTCTTATTAAAAGTGAATTTTGTCCAAAATATAATGTTTATTTATAAATGTGATTTATGAATTAGAATATTTTTAGCATTATTTGTTAGAAAAAAAATATAAATGGTTTATGGAGGTTTAGTTTATTATTATTTTGCTTTTTTTTTTTGCGTGTGTGTTTGTTTCCTATTTTATTAATATTATTTTTCCCATGCCGCGAACCAGTCTGCAATGTACTCTCAGTTGCAAAAGCAGTAAAATATTTACTGCCTTTCACGATTATAAACTTATAACAAAGTTTATATCTTTGCTGGTCTATACATAATACTTGTATATATTTTGCTTCATAAATTATGTTTCTAAGCCAAAATAAATAGTTTCAAAAAGCATAATGTTTCAGGATATTGTGCATATGTGCATGAAAATGGGCATAGTAGTGCATTTTTGTGCATCACATGTGAATATTTTAATTAATTCTGTTGCACAGTAAAATTTTATTATTTTTTTTTATTTTAGTGAATTACAGAAAAATAATTACCAAGAACACTATTTTTATTAATCCTTAATTTAAAGATTAAAATACATAATAATACTAAATTTATCAATTTCCTGAAATGTACAAAGAGACTTAATTAATATGGAATTTATATCGGAAATAATTTCAAAATACGATTAGTATAAAATATGCAGTTTATTAAAAAAATATTTTTATTGAAATAAATTTATTTCAAAATGAAATCTGATATTATGTACATAATATTTTAATGTGTGAACATTTCAATGAATTGGCAACGAATGAGAAGTAGGAAAAATATTCTTATATAAGAAAACAATAATTATGACAAATTAAAAATAACAGAGATTATTTAAAAACTTTTATACATATCGATCTACTTAAATTTTAATTATTCCCTCTGCAATGTTAAAATTAAAGAATGAACTGAAAACATAAAACAAAAATATGACTTTTATTAAAGGTTACAAAGCAAAAAGTTAAATAATTCATTTAATATTTAGTTCATGTCGTTCATTTTGTTTCCTTATTTATTATGCATTCTTAAGCATTCTTTCATTTATTTGCATTATGCATTCTTAAGCATTCTTTCATTTATTTGCATTTCTTAAGCATTCTTTCATTTGCATTTGCATTATGCATTCTTAAGCATTCTTTCATTTATTTGCATTATGCATTCTTTCATTTATTTGCATTTGCATGCATTCATTTATTTGCATTATGCATTCTTACATTCTTTCATTTATTTGCATTATGCATTCTTAAACATTCTTTCATTTATTTGCATTATGCATTCTTGTTTATTTATTCATTTGTTTATTTAATTCTTCTTATTATTATTTATGCATTTTTTCATTTATTTGTATAGAAAAAGGACCAGTAGTTTTGAAGAAATTATAAATCAGGTACCTTAGCAAAAATTCTGTTGATATCAAAAGCACTTTGTTTTAATATGTCTAGTCCCAAAAATGTAAAGTATAAAATTAATTGATTTTGTGTTCTATTGTGTTGTACAAGAATATTAGTATCTGTGATTAATTTAATTTTTTATTTTTAGAGGTAAAGTTTATTAATAAATGCATCAAATATGTATATTTAGTGTGATTTGTTTTTGTGTTTCTGTGTCACTTTATTTTCTAATAAAAGAAAGACTTTCAAAAAAACATCTATGCTGATTTATGCATTCATTTTTTAATCATAAAAATTTTTGTTTATCTTGTACAATGATGAAAATATAATATATAACATTTTTTTTTGCAAAATGTTATTTTAATGAATCAGTTTTTTACAAAATGTGTAAAAGCTGATTTTCCTGCATTTTCTTTTTTATAATGATTTTAAATAACTAGGGATTAAAAAAATTCTTATTCATAAAATCTATTTATAGTCTCTTGTTTTGAAGCAAAGAAGAAATAAACGGAAATAATTTTATATATTGTATTATTGTAAGTGCTTTATACATTTTTTATTTACATCATATAAAATGCTGTTTACATCATTTCAGTTCAAACAATAACTTAAATGCATTTTTTAAATAATTAATTGTCAGTTATGATAGTTCATAGACAAAAATAAAATTTTACTTTTTTTCTTTATAGATTCATTGCATATAATTACTAATTATTAGTTCACAATATTTTATTTTTAATAAATGATTTAGATTTTTTAATAACAAAAAACATAACATGAATTTGATATGATAAAAGTTATTATTTAAAGAAGTCAATCCAGATAATATTATAAGAAGTAGAGTATTGAAATATTACACTTTTGTTTAAAATTCGATAAATGATAAATTTAAAAATAAATGTGGGACTAAATTTTCGTTGATATAAAGAGCTTTGAGATATTATGCACCCTTTGTATGATGGGACTAATTTTTCGTTCCTTAAAAACATAAAGGTTACTAAACAAGCAATCTTGATAAAGTAGGTATTGACATATTATGCACTTTTTGTTTAAAATTATGATAAATTGCAAAAAAAGTTAATTTTTTCGTTCCTTAAAAACATAAAGGTTGTGGGACTAAATAAAAGTTCATCCAAGCAATATTGATAAGAAGTAGAGTATTGAAATATTATGCACTTTTGTTTAAAATTTATGATAAATTGCAAAAAAAAGTTAATTTTTCGTTCCTTAAAAACATAAAGGTTGTGGTACTAAAAAAAGTTAATCCAAGCAGTATTGATAAGAAGTAGAGCTTTGAGATATTATGCACTTTTGTTTAAAATTTATGATAAATTGCAAAAAAAAAAAAGTTAATTTTTTCGTTCCTTAAAACATAAAGGTTGGGGACTAAAAAAAAGTTAATCCAAGCAGTATTGATAAGAAGTAGAGCTTTGAGATATTATGCACTTTTTTGTTTAAAATTTATGATAAATTGCAAAAAAAAAGTTAATTTTTCAGTTCCTTAAAACATAAAGGTTGACTGGGACTAAACAAAAAAAAAGTTAATCCAAGCAGTATTGATAAGAAGTAGAGCTTTTGAGATATTATGCACTTTTGTTTAAAATTTTATGATAAATTGCAAAAAAAAAAAAAAGTTAATTTTTCGTTCCTTAAAACATAAAGGTTGTGGGACTAAACAAAAAGTTAATCCAAGCAGTATTGATAAGAAGTAGAGCTTTTGAGATATTATGCACTTTTGTTTAAAATTCATGATAAATTGCAAAAAAAAGTTATTTTTCGTTCCTTAAAACATAAAGGTTGTGGGACTAAACAAAAAGTTAATCCAAGCAGTATTGATAAGAAGTAGAGCTTTGAGATATTATGCACTTTTGTTTAAAATTTATGATAAATTGCAAAAAAAAAGTTAATTTTTTCGTTCCTTAAAACATAAAGGTTGTGGGACTAAACAAAAGTTAATCCAAGCAGAATTGATAAGAAGTATTTGAGATATTATGCACTTTTGTTTAAAAATTTATGATAAATTGCAAAAAAAAAAGTTAATTTTTCGTTCCTTAAAACATAAAGGTTGTGGGACTAAACAAAAAGTTAATCAAGCAGTATTGATAAGAAGTAGAGCTTTGAGATATTATGCACTTTTGTTTAAAATTTATGATAAATTGCAAAAAAAAAGTTAATTTTTTCGTTCCTTAAAACATAAAGGTTGTGGGACTAAACAAAAAGTTAATCCAAGCAGTATTGATAAGAAGTAGAGCTTTGAGATATTATGCACTACATCTTTTGATAAATTGCAAAAAGTTAATTTTTTTGCACTTTTGTTTAAAATTCATGATTTTGTTTAAATTTTGATAAATTGCATAAAAAAAAGTTAATTTTTCGTTCCTTAAAACATAAAGGTTGTGGGACTAAACAAAAAAGTTAATCCAAGCAGTATTGATAAGAAGTAGAGCTTTGAGATATTATGCACTTTTGTTTAAAATTTATGATAAATTGCAAAAAAAAAAAAGTTATTTTTTTCGTTCGTTAAAAAATAAAAGGTTGTGGGACTAAATAAAAAGTTAATCCAAGCAGTATTGATAAGAAGTAGAGCTTTGAGATATTATGCACTTTTGTTTAAAATTCATGATAAATTGCAAAAAAAAAGTTAATTTTTTCGTTCGTTAAAATATAAAGGTTGTGGGACTAAATAAAAAGTTAATCCAAGCAGTATTGATAAGAAGTAGAGCTTTGAGATATTATGCACTTTTGTTTAAAATTTATGATAAATTGCAAAAAAAAAAAAAGTTATTTTTTTCGTTCGTTAAAATATAAAGGTTGTGGGACTAAATAAAAAGTTAATCCAAGCAGTATTGATAAGAAGTAGAGCTTTTGAGATATTATGCACTTTTTGTTTAAAATTCATGATAAATTGCAAAAAAAAAAAAAGTTAATTTTTCGTTCGTTAAAATATAAAGGTTGTGGGACTAAATAAAAAGTTAATCCAAGCAGTATTGATAAGAAGTAGCTTTGAGATATTATGCACTTTTGTTTAAAATTTATGATAAATTGCAAAAAAAGTTAATTTTTCGTTCCTTAAAACATAAAAAAGGTTTGGGACTAAATAAAAAGTTAATCCAAGCAGTATTGATAAGAAGTAGAGCTTTGAGATATTATGCACTTTTTTTGTTTAAAAATTTATGATAAATTGCAAAAAAAAAAGTTAATTTTTCGTTCCCTTAAAACAAAAATAAAAGGTTGTGGGATTGAGATATTAAATGTTTAAAAATTTAATAAATTAAGTTAATTTTTCGTTCCAAACAGGTTACTAAATGTTAATCCAGTATTGATAAGAAGCTTTGAGATATTATGCACTTTTGTTTAAAATTTATGATAAATTGCAAAAAAAAAAAAAAAGTTATTTTTTCGTTCCTTAAAACATAAAGGTTGTGGGACTAAATAAAAATTTAATCCAAGCAATCTTGATAAGAAGTAGAGTATTGAAATATTATGCACTTTTGTTTAAAATTCATGATAAATTGCAAAAAAAAAGTTATTTTTTTCGTTCCTTAAAACATAAAGGTTGTGGGACTAAATAAAAATTTAATCCAAGCAATATTGATAAGAAGTAGAGCTTTTGAGATATTATGCACTTTTGTTTTAAAATTTATGATAAATTGCAAAAAAAAGTTAATTTTTCGTTCCTTAAAACATAAAGGTTGTGGGACTAAACAAAAAGTTAATCCAAGCAATATTGATAAGAGGTAGAGTATTGAAATATTATGCCCTTTTGTTTAAAATTCATGAATTTAAAAAAAAAGTTATTTTTTTCGTTCCTTAAAACATAAAGGTTGTGGGACTAAATAAAAATTTAATCCAAGCAGTATTGATCAGAAATAGAGTATTCAGATATTATGCACTTTTGTTTAAAATTTGATGAATTGCAAAAAAAAAAAAGTTAATTTTTTCGTTCTTTAAACATAAAGGTTGTGGGACTAAATAAAAAAGCTAATCCAAGCAATATTGATCAGAAATAGAGTATTGGACTATTATGCATTTTTGTTTAAAATTCATGATGAAAAAAAAAGTTATTTTTCGTTCCTTAAAACATAAAGGTTGTGGGACTAAATAAAAAGTTAATCCAAGCAGTATTGATCAGAAATAGAGTATTCAGATATTATGCACTTTTGTTTAAAATTCATGATGAATTGCAAAAAAAAGTTAATTTTTCGTTCTTTAAACATAAAGGTTGTGGGACTAAATAAAAAGCTAATCCAAGCAATATTGATCAGAAATAGAGTATTGGACTATTATGCATTTTTGTTTAAAACTCATGATGAATTGCAAAAAAAGTTATGTTTTTCGTTCCTTAAAACATAAAGGTTGTGGGGCTAAATAAAAAGTTAATCCAAGCAGTATTGATAAGAAGTAGAGTATTGAAATATTATACACTTTGTTTAAAATTCATGATGAATTGCAAAAAAAGTTATTTTTTTTCGTTCCTTAAAACACAACAACAATATTTTTTCAATAACAATATTCAATAATAATAATTACAATACGTTTTTAATAACAATATTTTTGAATTTGACATGATAAAAGTTATTATTTAAAGAAGGTAATCCAGACAATATCAATAAAAGTCGAGCATTGAAATATTATAACTTTTGTTTAAAATACATGATGAATTGTAAAAAAAATTAGCTTTTTCGTTCCTTAAAAACATAAAGGGTTGTGGGAGTAAATGAAAAGTTAATCCAAGCAATATTGATAAGTAGAGCATTGAAATATTATTTTTTGTTTAAAATTTATGATGAATTGCAAAAAGTTGATTCTTTCATTCCTTAAAACATAAAGGTTGTGGGACTAAATAAAAGCTAATCCAAGCAATATTGATAACAAGTAGAATATTTAAATATTATGCACTTTTGTTTAAAATTCAAGATGAATTGCAAAACAAGTTAATATTTTCGTTCCTTAAAATATAAAGGTTGTGGGACTAAATAAAAAGTTAATCCAAGAAATATTGATCAGAAGTAGAGTATTGGAATATTATGCATTTTTGTTTAAAACTCATAATGAATTGCAAAAAAAGTTATGTTTTTCGTTCCTTAAAACATAAAGGTTGTGGGGCTAAACGATTGACAAGTCCGAATGTGACATTGAAGTCCGGTTCAATTCCTGGGGGTAGAGATTTCGAATTTTTTGATTATCTCTGTGAAATAAAACAATATTGCCATCCAAGCAATTCTTTCTCCAGGGCAATTCCTTTTTCCTGAAAATAAATTCCAAAACTTTTTAACTTCTTAAAGTTAATAAAACGTTCACGTTGTGCAATAGAAATTGTAGGAAATATTATTCTATTATTAGTATTATTTCTAAAATCTTTTGATTAGACAACATCAAGATAAACTTTGTCATTTTTTTAAAAAAAATTTTATAGAATTTTAAAACAGTTTTCTCTGAGGCGTTTTCATGAAAACCATAAAATTTTATAGAAAGAATTAAGTTGAAGAAAGCTTTGAGAAAGAATGTTTTTTAAGAACTTTTTCAATCGTATTTATTATATCCACCTTTCACTGATACAGTGACTCCAAATAATATATAAATGATTCCAAACAGTATATAAATGATTCCAAATAGTATATAAATGATTCCAAATAATATATAAAGGATTCCAAATAATATTCAACGATTCCAAATAGGATATAAAAAAGATTCCAAATAGATTCCAAGAATAGATAGAATAGAAGAATAGAACAATGATTCCAAATAGTATATAAACCTATACCTACTTTGTAAACTTAAAATATTAAGTTTATAATGCTGTTCTATTATATGAATTAACAAATAGCCTTTAAGAAACATTGCAAAAATGTATTTAATAAAATCGTCAGTATTAAGAGATTTTGGTTAAGTGCTTTTATTCTCCTACTCATTTGGTCCATAACCTAGCGAAATCTATTGCCCATTTTAGAAAGGGAGTAATTCCAATACGGAATATGAATACCTAACACCAAAATAAGCATATCAGTAATGTTCCATGCATAAAATGGTGTTCATTGGTAGCAAAATCCACTGATATGGGGAGGTAGAATGAATAGCTTAGAAG
Organism: Caerostris extrusa; assembly: GCA_021605095.1. Classification (NCBI taxonomy): domain Eukaryota; kingdom Metazoa; phylum Arthropoda; class Arachnida; order Araneae; family Araneidae; genus Caerostris; species Caerostris extrusa. The sequence continues at coordinate 100,996 of BPLR01017442.1, forward strand.
ATTACAAAGAGCTGGTTTAAGTGCCGAAACTTGTTCAAATCTAGAGAACGTGCTGGCCAACCTATGTACAGAATATTCCCCTCATGAAGGTAATTCTTCACCAAATGCTCCATATGTGGTCTAACTTTTATCCTATTGTAAGACAAGGAGTAACTAACTACACACCGAACGACGAACAATTGGATTAAGAATGTCGTCTCTAATGTTTAGTAATAGGGCCTTTTTTTGGACAATATACGATAAGTGCGCCCATCTAAAGTGTGTACATACATGCACTGAACCCATTAAATCGTTCTCTTTCACAGATATAACTGAGATAATAGCGAGTTCGCGGCTTCTGCTAGATTAGCAATTCTGGAGTACAGACCTTCATTGACTTGCACATCAAATAAAAATATGGTTTTGTGCGAATTAAACTTTTTAATTTCGATGGCATGGTGTAAGAGATACACAAGATGCATACTTCATGAAGCCTTCTCCACTAGGTTAATCTGGATATATATCTGGCTGCTACAGAGAAGATCTGAGCTGGATTGATGAAGTACTTCTATGTTTTCTTGCAGTTAACGACAAATAGCTATCTGCAATATTTATAGTACTACTTGGGTAGTATCTTACAGAAATATATATAAATTATTAGCACTGTATCTAAAACATAGCTATCTAAAAATTTCACAAAGCACTTTTTTTACTTGCAAAGCCTGTTTTCGGCACGTTTTAGTGACTTAAACAACAGAAGCTCCAATAATCTTCATGTCATATTCTGATGTAGCATTGTTATTTACATATATTGTGTAATTATTATGAAATACTTGGCCATGTAATAGCAATTTTTCTGATTTTTTCATAATTTTTACACTATTTCATTAAAATATCTAAATTATACATTTTCAGAATAATTAAAATGCTACTCATTTAAAGTATGTATAGATTTTATTTACAAATTACATATATTATAATTCAAATAAATATGATATTTCAATTATTCAATATTAAAGTATTTTTAATAAAAAAGAAATAAACATAAATAGTTCAATTATTCCATTAATTATAATTTCCTAATAAAAAATAATAAATTTTAAAAATTTGTATATTACAAAATTTACTATTATGTAAAATTATATTTTTGCCCAATTTCGGAGACTCGATATTAAAATTTTTGGTTTACATATTAACTCTCATTTTCTTCTCGCTTGATAAAATCAAGCTAAAAATAGGAAACCGTTTCATCAATTAATCAATTTAATTAATGAAGGTATAAATTGAATTTTTTCGCGATTATTTAAGTTTTTCCTTTATCCTAAACTTAATTTTTGTAATTCCAGCATTTGTAAAGTGTTGTTTATAAGTAAAAAACAGTTTTCAAATCATTTGGGTTTTGCAGGCACATTTGCTTGGCGTGATTAGATGCATTACAATTGCTGAACTCTTATATCTAAGTACTAAACAATCTGTTAATTTCATTAAAACTGGATAATATAGAATTATCTGTCTGCTTATACTTGAAGACAATATTTCGATTACCAGAAAATGGTGAAGTTTGATTTAAAATTTAGATAAATTTAAAATTGTTTTTAAACAGGAGTATATTTAAATGAAATCAATACATACCTACAGAAAATGGTACATAACTTTTAGGATGTTTAATCAGGGCTTTACCATCAGGCGTCAAAAATCTTTCTGGCCGAAACACTTCTGGTTGATCCCAGTAATTTGGATCATAGTGCATAGCCCATAGATTAGCACATATCTCCGCTCCTTTTGGGATTATGTACCCATTGACAGGAATATTACCCGCAGCTCTGGGAAAGTAAAAAAAAATTTTACATAATTGTTTTTTGTATTTAATTAGTTTAGTTATCAATATTAGTGGCCTGATGGCCGAGTGGCTAGCGCTCTGTCATTTGGTACCACAGGTATCGGGTTCGAATCCCGACTGTACCATGGATGTTTGTAGTGGTTCGAAATAAAAAAAATAAGTGAAATAGTGTTACTCGCGTCCGTAGCATATCTACACGTGCCCCCTGGGTAGTGCTAAATGAGTAACAGCAGTGCAGCCCTTGCTTATGTCATAATGATTAACTATCTGTATTTCCAGCTGCATTAAAACAACAACAGTTATTAATAATTAATTAAAATTTGTACAGTACCAAATTGGGAATTATTAATTTTCTTTACGTGAAATTTTCAAAAGAGATTTAAACTAACACTTTTCATTAAGTATGAATGGAAAAAAGCTACGCTATAATTATGAATAGATTTCCTTAAAAAGAGTTATTAGAGAGTTTTTGCATACCGTACTTTAAAAATACGGTATTTTTTTCTCCCTAGCGCGCATGCTCATAGTAAACATTATTACAGATACGCATGCGCAATTTCCTATGAGCATGCGCGCTAGAGAGAAAAAATGCCGTATTTTTAAAGTACGGTATGCAAAACTCTATCATAACGTTATGTTCCTGCATAAAGAAAGCACGAGTAACTCTGATTAATACTGTGGAAATCTTTTATAATTTTCACTAGCTCTAGGACAGTGCAGAACTTTCTTGTAAACAGTTTCATGTGTGTGTTACTCATTCTCAGTGTCCTGCAGAGTGGGATGGAGATCCCATGAGTAGTCTAGTCATGGATACAGGCAAATGGGCAAATGCTGTTGCAATGGAGCACACGTAGGCTCCGAGTCGTTAAGCAATCCCTTTTGGACAACGACCAAGGGAAGACCGAAAAAGAGATGGGTCGACTGTTTAGACTGATTTTAATGTTATTAAGATTGGAAACTGGAGGTCCATGGCCAAGAGGAGAACAGCCTGGCTGGATCTTTTAAAGAAGGACAAGGCCTACAACGGGCTGTCGAGACAATTATGATGATGAGTTGTCTCCAACCGCTAAAGCTAAATAAATAGCTAAATACATCTTTTTATCACCGTTTCCATATTTATCTATATATTCATCAAATCATCTCCCACTTGACGATACGTTTTAGTTTTCAAATCACACAGTGTGTATTTTGGAATTTTCTTACAAAAGTATTTTCATAAAAACAAATTATTCTTCCATTTGACATTACTTTTAATGCATATGATGTAGCATTTAAAATATGTCCATAGTGCATTTTCTCAACTAATAAAGTACCAGACCAAACTAATCCCTAAAGTGTCGATATTCTTAGATTTTCATTTTGTGAAGCGTGTATTTGACATTTTTTTACAAAATATTCTTACAGAGAAACCAAATCAATAAAATAATGCAAACAAATAAATACCAGCATACCAATTAATAAATTACCCACAAAAAAATTTCAGTACCAGTATTTTTTTATCAGTGAAAAGAGATTTCCTTATTTTTACAGGATAAGCAAAAAGCAAAAATCTAAAGAAATATTATGAGAAGAAAAAGCTATTATTTCCGGAAAGGGATCTGGAGTTTGTATAAGTATAAAAAGGAATAAAAACGGAAAGGATCCTTGGGATTGAGTAAACGTAGCAAAACGGGATAAATACACGAGAAAAGAAAGTATTGGGGGATCACTCTGCAAAAAAAAAAAAAATGAATAAAACTCGCATGTTATTTAACGATAACAAAAACAAGGTATCCTTTCTATTAAAAAAAACATTGTATTGTCAGAAGAGTTGCTTTCCAGATTTTTAAAATTTATTTAGTGTTAAGAATTGAGTTAAACAATTCGAAGAAAACTAAAAGAAATTGACGTTGAAGCAGATCTTTTTTCTTCTTTAAATTTAAGTCTTCAATCTCTCTTACACATTTACCAGCTTGTATTATCGACTATAAAAGCAAGTTACATTTGATGTTATATTGTAGAAATTGTATTACTTTTTTTACGAAGAAAAATGCATTTATAAACGAAGATATATTTAATATGTCTGTCTATATATATCGCTGATCTGTCATTGAATTTTTTAAATATTTTCTTTATAAATACTAAAAACAAATACTGAAATTGCATGCAATGTGTCTTAATTGCTTTAAAAGCAATTATAATGGCAATGTGAGTAAAACACAGTGAAATTTTATTATTTGCCGAAAATTGGCATTATTTTAACAACGTATAATGATTAACATTGAAGAAAAATTTATTCTCTTTATGAAATTTAATTTTATCATTGCAAAGAAAATAAACACTAATCGTGAGTTTCTTGGTAAATCAAACAAATGATAATTTATTATAAATTTCCTGAAGTTATCATTGCTATTTATATTGATATTATTATTAATATTAATACTATTACAATAATTATTATTATTACTTCAAACATACATTATCAATTCTAGACAATTACACACATTCATTCAAAATATTATTTACTTTAAAAGTAAGAAAATGTAATTAAGAGAAAATTAATTTTTCAATTTCAGACAAACTTACTTGTAGTTCAAACATGCATACATATGAATAATTTGTCCATTATATATATATATATATATATATATATATATATATATATACACTGGTGGACAAAATTAAGGGATGGAAGACATTTTCCCAAATATCTCAAAAAATACTAAATATAAATAAATGAAATTTGGTATGGATATAGCTTATTTTTGATAAAAAGTATGCAAAACAAAAATGAAAGTGCCATTCACTGGCATGACCTATTACCAATAAATCCAATATAGTCTGAACTTAAGGATAAAAAGATGACAATAAAAGTGAGGCTCGTACAGTGTGTGTTGCCTCTAGTATGGTGTATGGTCACCCCTGACAAACAGACAGCATGCACAACGAGTATGCATGCTGTTAATAAGGGGGAGTTAAGGAGGGCTTGTGGAAGACCTCCCATTCTTCCACCAGAGCAATTTTTAACCCAGAATGGTTCTGGGGGAGGTTGGCTAATCGCAATAGCTCTCCCAAGAGCATCCCTAAGCATGTTCAATAGGATTCAGGTCAGGGTTTGGCTAACCAATCCATTCGTTGAATATCCTCGCTTTCCAGATACTCATCAACCATGAGAGCCCTATGTGGTCGCGCATTGTCGTCCATAAAAATGAACTCAGGGCCAACAGCGCCCCTGAAAAGACGCACATAGGGCTCTAGAGACCTCCTGCCTGTACCTCTGGGCATTCACGGAACCATTGTCAAACACATGGAGTGGTGTGCGGGTATCTTGCATGATCCCTGCCCAAACCATGACTCCTCCACCAGCATAATGGTCCCTTTCGATAATGTTGCTAGGATGGCATCGAGCTCCAGGTTCCCTCCATATCAATAACCGTCCAGAATCAGGTTGTAAACAGAATCTGGACTCATCGGTGAAAAGAGAACATTAGCCCATTGAGGCTGTGTCCAATTTTGATGTTGTCTGCACCATTCTGCACTGCGCTCTTTCTTTTGAGGGAGGGAGTGGGATGCAAATAGCGGGCTTCCTGGCATACAGCCCCTTTCATGGAGTCTCCTGGAAACTGTCTTACTCGAAATTGATGTTCCTGTAGCAGCGCGAGGCTCCTAGACAATTGAGTGGCTGTAGCCGTCCTCTGGCAACTTAGCTGAAAGGAACAAATACCGGTCTTCATTGGCCGTTGTAGCCCTCCCTTTCCTGGTCGTCTGCATACTGTCCCACTAGTTTTAAATTGACTCCACAAATTGGAAATGACGCTTGGAGTTATATCCAATTCCCTAGCAACCTGTGCTTGGGACTGGTGCCCTCAAGTCTACCCACAATTCTCCACCTCATACCTTCGCCTAAACGATGATGTTCACTCATTTCACCTAAAAACCAGCAAGAAACAACAAGATTATTCAAAAAACGCACTAAAATCTGCAACTGTGTTGAACAGTGGAATGAGATGAACAGCTCGATGCGGACTTTTATATCTCCTGCTGGCTTAGCAACTCCCACAAGAATACGTAAACTTATCTCAGAGCCAATAGCGCTACAGTGACCATATATGGCAATCAACTGTCCAGGTTTTGTGCGGTATTCTTAGAGAGAAATGTAATTTGAAAATGCTTTCCATCTTTAATTTTGTCCACCAGTGTGTGTGTGTGTGTGTGTGTGTGTGTGTGTGTGTGTGTGTGTGTGTGTGTGCGTGTGTGTGTGTGTGTGTGCGTGTGTGTGTGTGTATGTGAGTGTGTGTGTGTGTGTGTGTGTGTATGCGTGTGTGTGTGTGTGTATGTGTGTGTGTGTTGTGAGAGAACATTGGTAGGTAGATAGATAGCTGGGTTTTTAATTTAACTACATGTAGTCTCATACACCACACAGGCATAACGCGCGCCTTACAAAAGCATAAAATCATTATACGCAATTAAAAATATAAAAAATTAATTATTCTAATTGAAAAAATAATCAAGATAAGTAACTAAAAAAGAAAAATTATAAATATAACATAGAATTACCATAGAGCATTAACATAAAAATTTAGTGGAAAACTATAAACATTAACTAAATAAATCTAACATTATTAATATGCATAAGAATTTACTAATTCAGCAAAAACTAAAAAAAGAAGATTTAATTCTACAAATGTCAGGCCAGAGTTTGTTTTAGAATTCAAACATTTTGTTAAGATACTTCCTATTATTTTATTACACGACTGCACTTAAAAAATTATATATTCCACATTTTTGTCCTTTCCAACAATATATTTTTATATACTATATATATACTGTATTATCAGTATAAGACACTTAAAAAAGTTGGGGCAAAAAAGATTTCGCTCGTACTCTAATAGTAAATTACTAAAAATAATAAATTTCATACTTTCTGTGTCCTGTTAAAGGTACATTGTTCCAAATCTCTGTGCCTCCATCATCATAGCAAACGTGTACGGGAAATTATTTCTTTCTTCGTATCTCGCTCTTCCATCTTTGCCCACATTTTCCATGATCTCGGTGTACACCTTGTCCTGGACGTTTGAACTTGCACATGTATCTGAATATGTAACCCAACGAACTGGCGATTGTGTCACTTGCTCCCAGGAAAAGAGCACCGACGTTGCCTTGTAAATTAACTTCTGCAGTTAAAAAAATGGAAAATGTTTTAAGAAATATTATTATTATATTAATTTTTTATTTTATTTGAATTATTTTAAACATACATTAAGTTTTAAGATGGTCCAATACCAGTTATACTATCAGAACCAATTTATCGTGTTTTTAAAGTTGTTTTTTCAATTCCTTCTATTAGCTCGCACTCTCTATATATGTTCAAATTTTCAATCATTTATGAAATACTTTTTATTCATCCACTCAAGTTCAAATACATTGTTTGAACTTGTAGTGGATGACATTTGATGTTAATATAGTTTTTTCAAATATTAATTCATTAATTAAATTCAATAAATTAATTTTAGTTTTTTTTTTTTTACATTTAAGTTGCGCCAGATGTAAAAGCAAAATTTATACTTTAATTATAAAGGACTTTTCTGCAATATAGTAAAAAAAAAGTAGGAATTGACTTTAAAAAGATTTTTTTATATAGCTTGTTATTATACAGGTTTATAATATTCTTAATTAGAATTTAGTATGAAATTAAATCAATTGATAATTATAGTTTTAGTGAAAGTAAAAAAAAAATGTGAAGTGGTTTTCTTACCATAAGTTGTGTTTCGTAGACCCTTATTCATGATTAACTTAGTGATAATTTACTGAAATATCTGCTCTATTAAGCTCATACATTCATAGAGCTATCAATTAAATAAGGCATGGTTATGCCCGAAGTATAATTTGATATCATCTTTGTGTCTTTTTCAGTTAAAAGTAACCATTAAAGATCACAAGAGCATCTTATGTGAATAATATTTGTTTTGTATATTGCATACATAGTTGCAATATTTCCCTTCTGAACAAGTACTACATGCATGTGATGGTTATAACAGTTTGTAGTCATTAACATAATCAATGAATATGTAACCCAATGAACTGGCGATTGTATCACTTGCTCCCAGGAAAGAGCACCAACGTTGCCTTGTAAATTAACTTTTGTAGTTAAAAATGGAAAATGTTTAAAAACATTTGCCGGATTTTTAGTATACATTAAGTTTTAAAAATGGTTCAATATTATCCAAAGACATTTTAGCTTATTTATAAAGTTGTTTTTCATTAAACATGTTTATAATATTCTTAATTAGAGCTGTGTAGGAAATTAAATCAATTGTTAATACTATTTTTAGTGAAAAGTAAAATGGTTTTATTACAATAAATGTTTGTTAATAAGTGTGATAAATGTTAATAATATAATGTTAATAAGTGTGATAATTAATAAATGTTAATAAGTATGATATTAATGTTAATGATATGTTAATAAGAGTTTTGTAAACCCTTATTCAACATTATCTTAGTGTAAATTTATTAAAATATCTCAACTAATAAGCTCATACATTCATAGATATATTGATATATTCATAGACATTGATAAATTCATAGACTTATTGATACATTCATAGATATATTGATACATTGATAGACATTGATAAATTCATAGACTTATTGATACATTCATAGATATATTGATACATTCATAGACATTGATAAATTCATAGACTTATTGATACATTTCATAGATATATTGATAATCATTCTTCATATATTATGAAAGTAAATAAATATTCGTATACCCTTATTAACTTAGTGATAATTTACTGAAATATCTGCTCGATTAAGCTCATACATTCATAAGTATAATTTGATATTATCTTTGTGTCTTTTTCAGTTAAAGTAACCATTAAAGATCACAAAGCATCTTCTATGAATAATATTTGTTTTGTATATTACATACATAGTTGCAATTTTTCTCTTCTGAACAAGTACTACATGCATGTGATGGCTATAACACTTTGTAGTCATAGCATATTCAATGAAATAATAGGAAAAAAATGTTTTAAAATCGTAGGATCACTATTTTTATATTTATAAGAACAGCAATAATCTAAAATCTTACCTGAAAAATAATTATTTTTTTTTTGTTTTGACTAGTTGAAATCTCTGAAAGTTTCTCCAAATAAATATTTATGAAATCTTGCTGGCTTTTAACTCGGAGAATTCTTGTGCGATCAATCTCTTCCCTGTAATAAAGTAACACTTTAAAGAATTTTATAACTTTTGTATAATAACTGTCAATAAAATATAAGTTAGTATCAATCATTTTATTTTTAAAAAGACCAGAAACACTTTTCTGATAATCCTCATTAAGTGCTTCAAATAATATGTTAAGAAGAATTTCAATAAATCTGATGACTTAAGAAATTAGAAATTTTAACTCAAGAAAATAAAAAAGACATGCATCACAAAATTGTCAAGCTTCATCTATCTCGACATTACTTAAATTATTAATTATTAATTATTTACTATCAACACCATTAGAATGAAATTCAAGAAATAACAATTAATCAAAATTCTTGAAATATAAAAGGTTATTTACATTCAATTAAATACATTGTATGCAAATCATTTTTTTTTATTATTTTGTTGTAACTCCACAAGAAATATTTGGGATTCATTAAATTTGTTCGAATACAAGACAATATTTTGTTCTTAATGCATGAATAAAGCAAACAATAATGACAATTGTTTCAAATATAAACAATTTAAGATACAATAAATGATATCTAACAGTTGTAGAGGTAAAAGTGATCATTTCTGAAAAAGCATCAGTTTCATTTGGATGTTCTACGGCGAATATAATTGTACAGATTGTCCTTATCCTAAAGCATTCGTCATATGTTTTTTTAAGGGATTTAAAGGATAGTATGATGGCTAATCCATTCTGAGACATTTTCTCTTCTATAAATTTATCTACAATTGGAGTCCCATATTAGGTACTTGCCCTAATCCATAAAAAATGAATGCACTAATGGTTTTTCGGAACAGATGTCAGTGGGCAATCACTATTATTTGAAAATAGCTAACTTCGGTAACAGTAGCAGCATTTAACTTTTGGAACTCAGTCCATTCTGTCATTACAACGCCCACGCCTATGTTAGTTAAACCCTGTCCTACCTATCACCCCATTAACTGAATTAGAGAAATATAGTTATAGAAACTATAAATGTAGCGATTGTCCTTTCCCTTTCGCATATGTTGTAAGGGATTCAAAGGATAGTATGATGACTAATCCATTTTGTGACATTTTGTCTCCTATAAATTTATCTGTAATAGGAGTCCGATGTGATGTGTTGTTATAATCCATAAAAACGAAAGTCTGCACTAATGGCATCTGGGAGCAGATGTCAATGGGCAAGGATAACTGGCTGAAAATAGCGATCTTCGGTAACAATAGCAACGTTGAAATTTTGGAACTCTGTCCATTCGTTCATCACAACGCCCACGTTTATGTTAGCGGGATAAACCATCTCCCTACCACTCTCCCCATTAACAATTTAGAATAACTGTAGTTATAGAAACTACTTGACTTCTATAAAAAGAACATGACTCCATGCCCAATCTTATTGTTCCTTATACAAATAAAACAACCTTATCAAAAAAAAGAAGCTGTTAGTAAAATACAACTTTCAGGATAATGAGTAATTAAGTCACTTTTATGAAGGTATCTGGCAGCAGAAAAGTACGATTCTGATTGCCCTGTTACCATACACAACTGCTGGCATCGTCCGCTGTCTGGTATTGATTATTGATCTTTTCTGACCTGTATGACGACATATTGATCATCCATTGGTCATTGACCAACAATTTTTTCATTTACGAACTACAATCGCTGATTTTAAAGCCTTCGAAGGTCATAAAAGGAAACTTTTGACGATTTGAAACTCATGAACATCGTCCATCATACTACTTCCTTTTCATGCTTATCGATCATTCTGCTACATGTAAAGTCGTTCAGACATTTTCTGCTAGTCATGTTGCATGTATAAAGTCACTTGATCTTGCTTGATTACTTATAACTACTTGTTCTTATATGCATACCATTCACTTTTCTACTGAATAGGATGTGCTGATTGCAACAAGGCTCTCTTCTTTAATTTGATGGGTATGTGCTTAAAAATGACATCATTGCTTAATATTTGTATGCTATTATATTTAAATACTATGCAACGCACCGCTAAAGAAAGTCACTAAGTTATGAAAAACAAAGTATCGAAATTAGTTTAGATTGTATAAAGCAGAAAGTTAAAACAAACATCAGAATCCGAGAATATGAATGAAATGTGTAAAAAATTGAGTCTATTATGCTTGTAAAATCTCTTTAAATTGTAATTACAGAATTACAAGTACTATTTAAATAATTAAAACTCTATAAGAAGGAATAATACCTGTATTTTTGACAATATGTATAAAATTGCATTGCTGTTACTTTTTGCACACTAGTACATTTGGAACAGGTTGTTGATATGCATGCAATTTCAAACAGTGAATGAATGCTGGGAAGCCAACCCAAATGATCTTGCGGGCCACTTTGTAAATGCATCCTAACTCCGCGGGCCACATATAAAATTATATATCACCCTATTAGATTTAGACCCTCTATAGACCTTTTTTGGAGTGAAAAATTGAAACAGAATGAGTTATTATTATTGTGTTTACTATTATTCTTACAATATAATAATAATGATGCCCAACGCACATTGTAAAGAAATATATAACACTAAAAATGAAATATAAATAAATATATAAATATAAATGAAATAAAAAAATGATATCATTAAAAAATATTTATTTTACTAGTGAAATATTTGTTTCTCCACTCTTTCACTTAGCTTTTGCAAATCGATGCGCGCATATCATGAGCGCGCAGAATATAATTTAATTATTATGCGCATTCATAACTGTAAACTCATAAATAAAACAGGCGATATCTGTCACATATTCGCAGGAATATTATTTAAAAAGTTATTTTTTCATATAATTTCAACAGTTAATTTTAAATACATGGATGCGCAAATTATGCATTTTTTTAATATATTGGTTTTCAATAATTTGGCCAATATAAAATAAATATTTTGTAAAAGTGTGATAAATTTCATGGGTCTGAAATATGTTCAAGGTGGCCCAAGGGTTAGCCACCCCTGTTGTAGGTCACTGAATATACTTTACTGAGTTGAATATAGGTTACCAGTTGCTGTATATGTATATATGAAAGTTTTCGTTCACGACTACTAATAGTTTAAAAATTCATGCACTAAAAGAAAAAAAATAAATTATTCAGAAATAGTAAATTGTAATTGTATTGCTGTTATAGTAATTGCATTGCTGTTACTTTAGCACACTAGTACATTTGGAACAGGTTGCTGATATGCATGCAATTTCAAACAATGAATGAAGGCTTAGTAAACTATATTCATTATTCTGGGTCATTGAATATACTTTACTGAGGTTCTTAATTACTGTATTCCTTGTATGCATGAAAATTCTTCGTTCACGATTAATAATAGTTTAAAAATCGATACAGTAAAAAAAAAGAGAAAATAAGATCAATAAGATTTAAGATCAATAAGAAAATAAGATCAATAAGATTTTATTTAATGATTTCAGGAATGAAATCATTAAATAAAATCTTTATCAAATAGATAACAGCATTAAGTAAAAATATCCATGAGATGGATTTACAAGTGTAATCATAAAGAATTTACCTTATGGATTTATCAAACAGAACCTTATGGATTTATGGATTTCTCAAACAGAACCTTATGGATTTCTCAAACAGAACCTTATGGATTTCTCAAACAGAACCTTATGGATTTATGAATTTATCAAACATAACCTTATGGATTTATGGATTTATCAAACAGAACCTTATGGATTTATCAAACAGAACCTTATGGATTTATGGATTTCTCAAACAGAACCTTATGGATTTATGGATTTATCAAACAGGACCTTATGGATTTATGGATTTATCAAACAGAACCTTATGGATTTATAAACATATTCAGATAGATATTTACCGGACAAATTTCCCAAAATCCTTCACGGTTTTAGCAGCTTTATCATAGCCCGATATTTTGAGGATCCGCAATAATTTTCTCATCCCTGGTATGAGATTTGCAAGTGCGGAGGAACCTGAAAATAGCAGTGCCACATTAGAATAATCCGCAAGGAGCTCCAATTTATCGGCTTCTTTTTCTTTGTCTAGACGTCGGCCAATAAGGAGAGACCCTATGTTAGTTATAACGGAGCATACAAGTTCATGCGAGATTTCGGTTGGTTTTCCGTTCAGTTTTTGGAGGTACTCTACAAAACTGGTTGTTTCATCCTAGAATAGACAATGTTAAAGAACTTGAATCAATACTTCTGATAGAGATTCCATAAAACAATATTAAACATATACGCTTAACACATTAGATTTCTGCCTTTAAATGACAGAGTAAAAAAAAGACTGTCTCCTTTTTTTTTTACGAAAAAAAACATATAGGTTTAACACATTTTACGACTTTTCCTTTATTCTCCTTTTTTTTTTACGAATTTTGTCAGTTTAATCAATTTTTCTTTTACATTAGGCATGGTGATTTTTATTAAAACTGATGTAAAGAGTAATAATGTACCCACTTTTGAAATGAAACAATTGCTGTTAATCAGTGTATACAGTGTATGTATTTAAATTTGGCTTCATTTATAAATGGTGTAATCAGTGTAATGAGTTACCTACTTCTGAAATAGTTAAAACTTGCAGTTAATCAATGTATACCGTGTGCTCAACTATTTCGGTTAGGCATGGCTTTATTTATAAATGGTGTATTCAGGTAACGAATTAAATACTTCTGAAATAGTTAAGACTTCCAGTTAATCAATGTATACAGTGCTTTCAGTTATTTAGGATACAAACTCAGACAGTGTTAGTAGATAAAGAACTTGAACAAATTTTACATTTAGAATACTTCAGATAGAGATGCCAAGAAACAAAAATAATCATATACGTTTAACTCGTTAGTTTCAAGTTCTTGTTCTTGTTTTTGAAAAAGAGCGAGTAAAACATTGAAGCTCCTTCTTCTTTTTTTTACCAATTTATTTATGATTTATCATCTTAATCAATTTTTGTTTTAAATTAGGCATGATATAATTTTATTAAAACTAATCTAGAGAATAATGATTTGCCCACTTTTGAAATTAAACAACTGCTATTAATCAGTGTATACAGGACGTTCAATTAAATCGACAATAAACACAAAGAATTGTTTGTAGAGATCATTAGGAAAAAAGAGAGGAATTTTAATTTTGGCATCACTTTTAGTTTTAAATTAAGCATGCCTTTATTTACAAATGATGTATTCGGAGTAATGAGTTACCAAACTCCTGAAATAGTTAAGAATTGCAGTTAATCAATGTATACAGTGTGCTCAATTACACTGAAGTGACAAAAGTCATGGGATAGCAATATGCAAATTTTCATATGGCAGTAGCATCGCGTAGAACAGGTATAAATGCGCAGTGCTTTCAAAGCTTTCATTTCTGTTCAAGTTATTCATGTGAAGAGGTTTTGACGTGTGATGACCGCACGACGGGAATTAACAGACTTTGAACGCGGAATGTTAGTTGGAGCTAGACGCATGGGACATGCCATTTCGGAAATCGTTAGGGAATTCAATACTCCCAGATCCACTGTGTCAAGTGTGCCGAGAGCATGAAATTTCAGGCATAACATCCCACCATGGACAGCGCAGTGGTCGACCACCTGCACTTAACGACCGAGACCAGCGACGTCTGCAAAGAGTCGTAAATTCTAACAGACAAGCAACATTGCTCAAATAACCGCAGAAATCAATGTGGGACGTACCAGGTGACTTGTCTGTTAGAACTGTGCGGAGAAATTTGGCTTTCTTGATCTATTCCAGCAGAAGACCGACTCGAGTGCCTTTACTGACAGAACGACATCGCTTGCAGCGACTCTCAGGGCACGGGAGCATATCGGTTGGTCCCTAGATGAATGGAAAACCGTGGCCTGGTCCGATGAATCACGATTTCAGTTGGTAAGAGCTGATGGTAGGGTTCGAGTGTGGCGCAGACCCCACGAAGCCATGGACCCAAACTGTCAGCAAGGCACTGTTCAAGCTGGTGGTGGCTCGAAATGGTGTGGGCTGTTTTTCATGGCATGGACTTGGTCCTCTGGTGCGACTGGACCGAACATTGACTGGAAATGCTTATGTTCAGCTACTTGGAGATCACTTGCAGCCATTCATGGACTTCATGTACCCAAACAACGATGGGATTTTTATGGATGACAATGCGCCATGTCACCGGGCCACAACTGTTCGCGATTGGTTTGAAGAACATTCTGGACAATTCCAACGAATGATCTGGCCACCTAGATCGCCGACATGAATCCCCATCGAGCATTTATGGGACATCATCGAGAGGTCTGTTCGTGCCCAAAATCCTGCACCATCAAAAGTTTTCACAATTATGGACGTCTATCGAGACAGCATGGCTCAATATTCCTGCAGAACTTCCAACGACTTGTTGAGTCCATGCCACGTCGAGTTGCTGCACTTCGCCGGGCGAAAGGAGGGCCGACACGATATTAAGAGGTATCCCATGACTTTTGTCACTTCAGTATACTGCAGATAGAGATGCCATAAACAAAAATAGGCACATATGTTTAACACATTAGTTTCCAAGTTCTTGTTAATGCCTTTGAAAGAGAGAGAGTAAAACATCGAAACTACTACTTCATCTCTTTTTTTTTTTTTACCAACTTATTCATAATTTTGTCATCTGAATCAATTTTCTTTTGAAATAGTTATGGTATAATTGTATTACAATTTATGCAATGAGATAAAGGATTTATCCACTTTTGAGATACTTTAAGCGATTGCAATTAATCAGTGTATACAGAGTGTTCATTTAAATAGGCAATAAACTCAGTTGGTTGTGATCAACAGATAAAGAACTGAATTTTAATTTTGCATCACTTTTTCTTTTGAATTCAGCATGGTATTGATGTATTCAGATTAATGAGTTACCTACTTTTGAAATAGTTAAGACAGCTTCAATTGATCAATATATACAGCGTGTTCAGTTAATTCACTAACAAACTCAGACATTAGTGAGCAGACATCAACAGTGCATAGAATTGAAGTGGAACGTGGAATCATAAACCAAGTTTAGCATATAATAATTGGAAAAAAAATATGCATGCCAGTTCTGATTCCAGTTTTGCATATTTTTCTCCAAAATGCTTAGCCATCTTCATACTAATTGCCTTGGGAGATGAAATGGACAAAACGAACCCGATATTTGTTCCACATTCACCAAATCTAAATCCGATAAATTTCTTGTATGAGGTCAGATTAAGGTTCACCTATTGAATTACATGAGGCCTCTGTATCCCATTAAAAATGATCATCATCGATGTAGTATCAATAACATATTCGATATCTTCAAGCATGCCCGAAAATCTTTTTACGTAATTGCAAACAGTGCATGGTTTCTAACTGCAATGTCTCATGAGTTGATGTACAACTCCTTTTGATACCGACTATCAATGTCTGAGTGTGTCTCCACATTAATTGAACGCACTTGTGACCTGAACCTGGACTCGTCGGAAAACATCACACAAGACCACTGTTGCGGTGTCCACAATGCATGCTCTCTACTCCAGGTTAATCGCAGGCGACAGTGAGTTGCGGTAAGTGGAACACATCTGACAGGCCTACGAGCATATTGACCAATGTGCCTAAGCGTCTGTACACGATCTGTCTTGAAACTGTCGTACCGGTAGCTGAAGAGAGCTGGCAAGACAGGTCTGATGCTGTGCTCCGTCTGTTTCTTTTGGCAGTAACTGCTAAATACCGGTCCTCATTTGGCGTTGTAACTCGGAGGCGACCTGTGCTGTAGCATCTACTCACATTACCATCATCTTGGAATCGTTGCCAAAGCCTGGAGATGACACTCTGGGCGATTCTAAGTTCCGGATACTTTCAACTGGGTACGTCCACATTCCAGTCGTCCGATAATTCTACCACGTAAAAATCCTCCAAATGCTTCCTTTGTGCCATAACTATGCGGTTATTGCACTGAAAGGCTTTTAAAGCGCTTTGAACAATTTTACTTCTTTGACCATTCCATAAACTCTCGTCATTGTGACGTAATCCGCGCCATCTGGTGGTTTCCTGTAATTTGCATATTCTTCTTCAAGATGTGTGTGATAATTCTACAGGTGAAATTTTTATTTTTAGAGTTCAATTTCTGTGCGATTCTGAATTATCCTTAATTTATGGACATGAGTGTAGAACAAAACAATAGTAACATTAGCAAAAGGCTTTTACGTATAAAATTGTCAAATAAAGAAAAACTGCAGCAATATCAAAATCAAATAGCTATTTAAAAAACAAATCATCTTTAATCAGGCTTTCAAAATAGAATGTAATTTCATTCAAGAAATGTTTGGCATTTTTATTGGTTTTTTTTTTTAATAATGCTATGAATTAAAAATTTTAGCCAGACGAATTTTTAAATTTGTATTTTAAGTATCAAAAATGAAATTAATGTGTTATTATTTTTTATTTATGATTTTTATATTTGTGAATTTTTTTAATTTATTTCTAATGGTGATTCTGTTACATATATGCTATCCTACTGGCGAATGATTTTGATGAAGGGCCCGACATTCGAAAACAAGAACAACATAGGTATAAAAATAATATGTTTGAGTGTGTTGTTGTTATTTTTTTATATTTAATACTGTTTAAAATTTCTTAATTTCATGTCAGAATATGTAACTGTAAGAAATTGGAAATTGAATATTATTTTAAGTTGAAAAATTTATTAAAATTTATGTTTTAATTGGTTAAAATAATGTGATAAACGTTATAAGAACCTGAAAAATGGCTGAAAATGACATTCAGCATCATAAAAATTATCATATTTTTCTCTACCATCACTATAACACATATCAAAATATTTAATCTTATAAATTTCATTGACCAACGCGAAAAAAAAAAAAAAGTTTTACCATAATTAGGTCTTCCCAGTGATCTTTTCCAAGACCTAGGTCTTTGGAAGCAGCTAGGCAGTATTTCCTCTGCTCTGCCCAATCTTCACCATTCGCATTCAACAACCCTGTAACAACGGTGCTTGTTAATTGCCATTTCAGTAGAATAAGCCAATAAAATTTAGTATGGAACTAATTTACGTTCACTTTCTGTAATGATTACCCTAATTTAGTATAAAGTTCTCTGAAAACTGTTATCATTCCACACCCCAACAAGAAAAAATCTTTAAATCTGATCATAATTCCATTTACTTTAATTGGACAATTAGGATTACTTAATGCTGCCTCATTTGCGGATGGCAATTATCAAACTAGTTAACCGAATAAATTAATTTTCTTTAACTGGATCAAGCATCAGTATTAAGCATCATTTCCTCCTTCTAATGAGTCTATTGGGAGAATATTTGATATGGAATTCTAATTATGAACTTAAAATTTATACTATAAATGAATTACTATCTAATATTTTACCAAAGAAATGACAATTTCTTAAATTTAAGTACTAGTATTGAATCTTATATGAAATTGTCTTATGTTTCTTTCACTGATCCAAAATTAATACGTTTGGAGATTTTAATTTGAAATTTGAACAGAAAGTTGCCTTTTTGTATTTTTGAGAATATTTTGATTAATTCAGTAAGGCTGGTTTTGTTTGATTTTTACTACACTGACGATGGCATGGATGTTTGTTAGTGGTTGGGAAACCACTTTAAACTGTAGGCCCCGGTCTGTTTAGCCCTCGTGTGCACAAGATGAGAGTACAGCAACAATCTAATCTTACTACACTCCCACTTACGGCTCTTGAGAATATTTGGAAAGAACACTTTCGGAAGGGTCTTTTGATCTGAAATTTGATCAGAATGTTGTATTTTTGTATTCTTGAGAATATTTTGGTTAATTCAGTAAGGCTAGTTTGGTTTGATTTTTACTACACTATGACTCTATAATTGGTACCAAAGGCCAGAGCGTTAGCCAACTGGCTATCAGCCCGCAATCTAGAATGTGAGAGTTCAATCGCGATATTATGTCAGATACAAAATTGAAGCTTAGTATATCAACAGAAATAGCTCGTGCCATATGGAGGTAGGTGGGCCTGAATGGCCGAGTGTCTACCGCCCTGGCGCTCGGTGGCATGGATGTTTGCAATGGTTCGGCATCTACTTTAATCCGTAATCCTGGTATCATATGACTGTAAGATCGTCACAGAACCCAGTCAGACTTCTCTCAACCACATCATTCCCAAACTGTATAAGAGCAACTCAGCTCTAGGTGATGGGTGATGATCTATAGTGATGTGATATGTAGTAGTAGTAGTATACTATATAAAGAAAATATTTCTTATCATATGAAGATAGTTGGAAATGTAGCTGGTAAGAGTGGAAATATCATCAATTTACCCATGACTTCAAGTATATCCTTAGCCATTAGTCACAGGGGGTAATATATGGAGATAATGGAGGACATTAATGTGCACTGTACCTACTCAGGGGATATTCTGTTTTGGCATCATAAAATGTATCTATTGTACTCCATAATGTTTTATATTTCTTATTCTAACACATATGACATTATTTGACATTCTCTGGAGCTGCGTTCTCTGTTTGTTGTGAAATTGTGATTTTTTTTTATGCCATCAATGCAATAAAAAATATGTCGGTGAAAAGTTTTCTTCAAACCGCATATTTCTGTCAGACATAAATCATGCCTCACATTTGCTCTACACTTTAAAATTACTCTATAATTTTTCTAAAACCAAGCTACGCAATTGGTAATTTTATTTTAAAAACCCTTGTTTGATGAATAAATGTGTTACAATATTATTCATATTTATCTAAACGTTTTTCGTAAAGGTAAATTTATACTTACCAGCTGGTTTTAAATGAGCGAAGAGGTCAGGCGCCTTATCTAAACCATAAGGATGATTCCAGACTTCCTTGAGAACATTGTATTCATTAAGGAACACAACGTATTTGGTACCCATTTTAACACTAGAAAAGATATAACATAAGTTTTACTAGTGTAAAGGTAATACATGACTTTTTAACTTATTAGACACTTTTTTAACCGATTAATTCTTCTGAAAAGCCATAAGATAATGTAGGTAAATCATAAAATAACAAACCTAATATCAAAGCATGCAATATTTTTTAATTTGATCCACTATATAAGTTTTATATTTTTATATTCATTTGTAATTATCAGTCATAAAGAAAATATATATCAATTTTGTCCTACTTTTTTTACTTTTTTTTGCTACAGAAATGAGTAGATGCAAATAAAAATCTAAAAATACAAAAATAAGGAAATGAACTTTTCAAAGTTCCCTAAAAATCACTAAAATATCACTATTAATAAATGAGCAAAATAGGCTTTCAGTTAATCTATCTAAAAAGTAAAAAATAAGTTAGCATAAGAATAAAATCAAAAATGAATGTCACTGTTTAAAAGCGTGGGGTGCTTTGTATGACATTTTTAAACTAACTCTGCATTTCGGAATGAAGCTAGTGAAAATTTATAACCATTGATATCGAGCAACGCTTTTAGAACAGTGACATGACTTTTTAACTTATCAGTCAATTCTTATGTTAACAATTATTTTTTACTTTTTAGATAGATTAATAAATGTATTTTTCATTTTTTAAACTATTAATTTATTTTTACTTTTTAGTCTTATTAACTCTAAAAGCGTTTTTTTTATATTTTTTAAACTATAATTTATTTTCATTTTTTAGTTTCAATACAAATCATTTATCATTTGCTACAAAATACATTTATTTGACTGATTTTTTTAGATGGCGCCATCAGTCCCAAAATCGAGCCGAAAGAGTCAGTTACAACATACAGGTGAAGCTAATAAAAGCGTATTAAAAATCACTATAATTATTGTTCCATTAAGTGTATGAGGATAACGATACGATGTAAGTCTATATGTAAGTAATGTACTATAATGATGTAAGTCTATATGTAAGTAATGTACTATAATGATGTAAGTCTATATGTAAGTAATGTACTATAATGATGTAAGTCTATATGTAAGTAATGTACTATAATGATGTAAGTCTATATGTAAGTAATGTACTATAATGATGTATAAGTAATGTAATGATGTAAGTCGATATATATGATGTAAGTCTTGATGTTTTGGCATAAAAATCTCCAAAAGAGAAAACAACTGCTTTTGTGTGCGAGAAAACCCAGAAAATTATCTCTGTCTTGATAGAGTGAATGCGAGATACTTCAGTACAATTTTCTGCAAGACTTCTCGTATTCAAATCCATAAAATATGCATACTTCATTTATGACAATCAAACTCATGTGGACTACTCAAGCTGTCTCTGTGATATGTAAAAGCCCATTGAGGTGATAGATTCTTTCAAAAAGTAAAAGCATTAAATATTTCTAGAAACAGAAAACCATATTCATTATATAGATAGTTTTTAAACTTTCTTCAGTGTTATTAAATTGCTAAAATATCAAACTACTTCATTGTAATTTAAATAATAACAAGCAGCTTTTGATAGATGCATGTTTTTTACATTAATAGTTATCGTAGATTACTTTCTATATAGAGCATATGTGTTGAATAAAGTAGTAAGAATCCATCTTCAACGAGAACTAAATTGCATACTTACGTGGAGAAAAAAGAAATATTTAAATAAACTGGACCCATCATGAATTCGAACGAGAAATATACAGAGGACCGTATTCGGAGAGAAAAAGAAAAATGTTTAAATAAATTGAGATGTGTGGCAACCGTAGAGTGTTCTATCCTATTATAAAATTAGTGAGACATGGCGTTATTAGTTGTAGTCTAGGCCTTTTATCATTGTGTTGCTTTGTTAGTTAGTGCCTGCTTTGCATTGTAGAAAATAAATAGTAAGTTTGTGTCTATGCCTCCTCTCAACTCTAACATTTTAATAATCATATTCGCCCTATGTACACCATTTAAAAACTAAAAACTCAAATTTAAACTCAAATTTCGTGAAAGTTTCAAAGCAGCATATTATAGAGTTTAACTAACACCCATATCCGGCCATAATCTTTATTAATATGATTTCCATTTATTGTTTCACGCGCAATAGTAGCAGAACGGAATTATCCTAATATTTGTTTTGTATATTTCAGTTATTTCACTTTCAC
The DNA here is from genome assembly GCA_021605095.1 of Caerostris extrusa. Lineage (NCBI taxonomy): Eukaryota > Metazoa > Arthropoda > Arachnida > Araneae > Araneidae > Caerostris > Caerostris extrusa. The sequence continues at coordinate 123,036 of BPLR01017442.1, forward strand.
AGTAACATTCAACGGAATTCATCAGAATGAAGATATTCAGCAAAAATTCTTTTTCCCTTTTTCTTCATAGAAAACACAAATCAGTAATATATTTACCGATGAGTTCTTTATGGACAAATATATTATTGATTATTGTTCTTCGTCCTTTATTGTTTCTCTTTGTTTCTTTTAATCTAGGCGAATTGGGGGCAAGGTGTATTCGGTATTTGATTACTTAATAAATGTAGATTTTTACCTAAATTTGAGAGCATTTTATTATTTTAATAATATTTTCGTTTGCTGTAAATACCTTTAAGAATGGAACGAACTGGAATGAGGAAATAGACAAATTAACTATTTCTCTCATTATCAAGGATTCTTCTTCATTATTATAGAGTTAATATACATATTTCAGAAAAAATTAACATTCATAGCATTGAAATCTAAATCTCCTTTTAAAATCGAATTATGTTATGTGTTTTTTTTTAACTTATTCAATTTCTTTTAAGCCGATTTATAGCCAATTCTCCACCATAAATTTTGGCGGTCTCATGCCAATAGGCTAGATCTCTGGCCTTTGGTACCACAGGCTTCAGATTCGAAACCAGACGTTGACATGGATGTTTGTGAAATTAAGTTGTAAGTCCTTGCCTAATTAGCCCAAAGTGTGCAAAAATGACCGTAGAGCTACAAACCAAACCAAACTACCATAAATTTTTTAATAAATAATAAGTAAGTGATAATTTTTTAATTATCTTATAGAAAAAAAGGTCTGATGAATTGTCAGTACCAAATAAATTTCTTTTTAGTGCCTTGTTATAAATTTACGAATAAATTGATGTGACTTTATCAATGTTTAAATCCCATTATTGAATTAATTTATTTTAAAGTGGATTGGTAGCTGAAGAAACGCCTCAACAAATACGCTGTATGCCTTAAAAATATTTTCTAGCCTGATTATAAAGTTAATTAATGGCAGCTATAAAAAAAAGCTAAATACTAAACATGCACTTTACTAAAATAAAAAAATAATAGTAGTATTAATAACTTTTGTCTATAAACGGCTTTATCAAAGTAAATTTCAGATATGTATTAACATTAATTTTTATTAAAAGCATAATAAATTTAGTTTAAAATCTTGTTTGTTAAACCTCCATATAGTTTTCTAAATTTTGTATTAAAGTTTTTGAATATTTTTATTTCATGTATAGTCTGCTATTTAAAGGAAAAGATTGTTATAATGCTAAATAAAAAAACAGAATTTTTTTAACGTTGTTGTTTCAAAACTAAAGTAAAATTTTCAAAATAAAAGCATGTTTTAATTTTGTATGGATTTATTTATTTATTTGTATTTTTTGAAGTGTTTGATGACATTTAATTATTTAATTTTGTTGGATTTATCGCTCTACGGTCAATTTGTGCACACTTTAAGCTAATTAGACTGGGACCTACAGTTTAATGTGGATACTGAACCACTCACAAACATTTATGCCACTGCCAGGATTCGAACCTAAATGTTACAGCACTAGCCAATTGGTCATCACGCCGCTTGAGGACATTTAAGAAAATATAACCTGTAAATGTAGTTGAACATTTATGTATGCAATTGTTTTTAATAAATCTATATATAATGTAAATGTGCATATAGGTACTTAATTCAGTGGTTCTAAAATTGGAGTCCGGGGTCCTAAAGGACTGAGAAAGGATTACTTACTTGAAGTTTTGAACTATTTGAAATTGTGGACATGTTCATGTTTTTCTTGATTATTTTTTCTTTTCTAAATGATGCTGGTACTTTGGGCATTTCATTATCTTAATTAATCAGCCTATTTAATATTTAATCCAGTTTTAATTCATCAATTAATTTAATTTTTATAATATAGTCAATTCAACAATGAAATTGATGTTAAGATGATAATTTGATATTTAAAAATGCTTTTTTAATGGTTTTTTCATATATGAATATGATTATAGATATGGAATGATATATGAATATGCTTTATGAGATATGATTATAACAAATGATCCCCATTGCCCGTGTAAAGTGGTATGAGATAAAAAAAAATTGTTTCAACTAAAACTTCCAAATTCCTAAGTTTCTTTTCAATTACTCCCGAATAGAAATAGAAAATAAATGAGTACATAAACAAACTATTCGCTTCACAGTTACTTTCTCTACCAGACCACATGGCGTCGAAGCGTCAAATACGATAAATTTAATCTCTCAGCGATCAATTTTTTTTTTTTTTTTTTTTTTTTTTTTTTTTTTTTTTTTTTCCTTCATCAGCTCCAACTGACCTTGCAGAAAGTAGTGCATCTTCAACATCAAAAGTGCCGGAAAGAAATTTTGCAAACCAGATTTGTACTGACATTCTGTCAATACATCTTCTCCATACACATCGAATAATTTTTTTCTTGCTTGAAAGACATTTTTTTTTTTTTAAGTAAAAAATGCCGAAAATGCTGCTTTCGGCTATCCATATTTGACAGGGTACAAAACAAAAACTGTTGATAAACTATTGTAGCAAGAAATCTTTTTCACAAACAGGTCTTAATATATATACTACGACAAAGCGATTTAATTGCGAAGAAAAAATACATTTCTTAGTTGGGAAAAAACGAAATTACTTTCCGAACAATCCGTTATATATATTTATATATATATATATTGAAAATATAATTAAAAATAAGGATAAAATTCATTAGAAGGGGTTAACTGTTTTTGTATAATATATGTCATTTGTTTTATTTATATTATCTCTGTCAATAGACGCAATCAAAAAGTTTCGCGTTTTTATAAAATATAAAAGAGTTTATTTCATTCAATATGGTTATAATAATAATAATAATAACAATAAACACGATGCAATGAACAAAGACTATAAATGGTCATGTATACCATAAATGATTATTATATATGGATATATGGATATCTGGACATGTATATGGATATATGGATATATGGACATATCTATGTTATGCATAGATGGTTGGTACTTCTAGTAAATATATATATATATATATTTGCTAACAGTGCGTGTGTGTGTAATTGACCAGCAGAGAGGTGAGTACTGCCAATTTAAAATATAATTAAATAATATGTATCATGTGTACTATAAAAATGTATATTATTGCAGCATTTTTTTAGTATTTTCTTTCTTAAATTAACATAATAAATGTAGGCATAAAAGTAAAATTTTATTTCATAAAAAGATGCAAATATCTTTTTCAATTACATTTATTTTTTTCACATGGACATATGTATTATTATCTAGAGTGAGATTAAATACAAATGTGTTTGTATGTACTAATGAAAGAGACACGTTGTGTAGCTTATAGCAAAGTATTAAATTAATAATTTTAAAATTTTAAACTTATATATTAAAGTATTTATTATCACCAATATAACTCATATATATATATATATATATATATATATATATATATATATATATATATATATATATATATATATATATATATATATATATATATATATATATATATATATTATGTATGTATTATACATATATATATATATATACATATTATATATATAGAGAGAGAGATATGCATATAAATGGATAGAGGTATAGATATATGCAGAGAGAGATATTGATACTTTTGTGATGAAAATTCTAACATGAAGAGGCATGAGCCAATAAAATAGAATGTCACTGAAGATAATTATTTTTAATTTATATAAGTATACAAGTATATAAGTATACATAATATATCTGATAAATAGTAAAAAGAATGGGATTTGGAAATAATACACAAAAATATTCAGGCACAAAAAATTTATACTAATAATATACTTACTTATATCACTACACTACTACTAGATAAATCTGTAGGATCTGACTATCTCTGTAGCCCTTTTTAACCCATTGAGTGTACATCGTATTGAGTTGGAAAATTTTTATACTTGTTCAAGATACAGTCGTTTAAAATATAGGATACTTTTATAACAATTATCTATTACAATATACATGAATAAATTTATGTTTTTAAATATAATTAAATATACGAATTAACTTCTTTAATAATTGTTAACTTTTTTTTGTATAATGCATGTAATTTGGTTTATTTAACAGTTATTTCTGTCAATTGATACAAAAATTTTGAATGTTTATGAAATATGAATATGATTACTTTATTTAACATAGTTATAATGATAACAATATAGATGGTGGGGCGTACAATGACTATCAATGGACATATATCAGTCATATATCAATGGCCATATATATTTATGAGACGTATATATATATTTTTGTATAAGATTGACATTTTTTATATTTGTTCAAGATACAGTAGATTAAAATATGAGATACTTTTTGCATCAATTATATGCATGGATGAATTAATTTTTTTTAAATACAATTAAATATACGAATAAACTACTTTACTAATTGCTAACCGTTTTATATAATACATGTAATTTAGCTTATTTAACAACTATTTCTGACATTTGATACAAAGCATATGGTTATAAAATAAAAACAAATTAATATGACAATATGAATTAATAAATTAATATATATTTATGGATTATATAATAACTTTATTATTATTAACACATAAATTAATATGGTTATACAGATATATAAATACATAAAATTAAATCTAATGTATTTGTATGTACGAATGAAATAGACTCGTAATGTAGCTTACAGCAAAGCATTAAACTAATACATTAATAATTTAAAGTGATAAACTTATATACTTCTTATTACCAATATACCAATATAACTATATATATATATATATGGAGAGAGAGAGACTGACACTTCTATGATAAAATTTTTAAATAAAAGCGACATTGTTATATGTATACAAAAGAAGTTATCAAGATATATATATAGAGAGAGAGAAAAAGAGAGAGAGAAGATGAATAGATAGGTTGAAAAAAAGAATAGATATATATTGAAAAAAGAAATAGATAGGTAGATGAACATTCAATCCGACGGTTACTACTAATTTAAAATTTAATTAAATAATGTAAAACATATGTACTATAAAAATTGTGTTTTATTACAACATTAATTAGCATTTAATTTTAAAACTAACATAATAAATGTTTTTCGTTCTAATGCAGCTGGCAAACACTTAGACAGTTGTCTTGGATGCCTTAAGGCAAGCGCTGCACCAACGTTACACCCTTAGCACTACCCAGGAGTTGCACTACCTTAAAGATAAGTTACGGACGTGGTGTAACAACACCCCCGCAACTCTCTACGATCCTATTAGACCGGGACCTACGGTTTAAAGTGGATTCCGAACCACTACAAACACCCATGACATATATACATATATATATATATATATATATATACATTTATTTATATTTAAAAAAATTAATTAAATTTATAAATTATATATAATAAAGTTATAATATAATTTATAAATATATATTAATTTATAATAATTTATTAATTTATTTTTATCTATATATATTTTATTTTTAATTTTTGTTATTATATATAAATATATATATATTAGAGAGAGAGAGAGAGAGAAACTTAGATAGATGATTGAAAAAAGAAAGATTGATAGATAGATAGATGACCATTCAATCCAGCAGTTACTTCTAATTTAAAATATAATTAAATAATGTAAAACATACGTACTATAAAAATTTATATTATTACAACACTAACTAACATTTTATTTTTAAATTAACATAATAAAAGTAGACATAAACATAATGTTTTACATCACAAAAAATTTTCAAACATCTTACCTAATTACATTTCCATATTTTCCCTCATATCTAAGAGTGCCTTATGCGGTTCCTTCTCAAAGAAAGGGAGATATCCTACAAAAGGTAGACCAAGCGGTCCAGGAGGTGTTTTCGTCCAATTCTAAACCAGTATGATATTTTTTGTATGAGGAAAAAGAGAATGCAGCATGCTACCACACATGATAATCCACCGGTTACTGTATCTAATTCTTCAACATTCAAAAGCTTCTGAAAATTCTTTTTAGTTCCATGTGTAGACGTTCCATGTTTAAACACCTAGTTTTAGAAGCGTTTTTAACCTATTACAATTTTTTTGAAATAACTCTTTCGGCGGTGATTTATAAACTGTAGCAAAATAATTTTATCTTATCGTACAACGCTAGATAAAAATTGCCTGATTAAAAGATTTTCATTTTGAATCATAACTTAATAACCCTGACCTATTTAATTTCATAAATAACTTGTAATATTCGAGACTCTAATACATGTCCTTGAGTACTTATCTAGATAAAGGAACGTGTAGGCTTGGAAGTTAAAAGGAAATGACGTCAATAACGTCAAAGGGTTAATTTCGTACTTCCTCATATTTAAGGAAAGGATTTATTATATACATAGGAATTTTGGGTTTGGAATAGCTTTATGTATTTCTAAGCTCCCTCAGATCCCTAATTTATAATTAATTTTATAAATTTTCATTTAAATTATTGCCTGAATAAATTTATAAATTTTATACGATTTAAATTAATGAAAAAAATTGCAAATATCTGAATAAATATTTGTTTTTAGTAATTTCTTTTATTCTTATCAAATTTGGAAGTTCAAGCTTCCTTAACCTTGACTGATTACACAAATGAATTTCGAAAAATTGTGCAACTGAAAGATAAGTCCTTTAATTTCTTCGAAGTGAACTAAATTTTGACATTTGATGACATATTTGAAATGCTAACTGATAGAGTAGAACAAAAACAAGTAATATAAAAAATTTAAAATCAATTCCTACTTTTTTTCACTATATTGCAGAAATGTCCTTTACAAATAAAGTTGAAATTTTCCTCTTAGACCTGGCGCCATCTATTGTTAGATACATTCAATTTAATTCTAAGAAAAACTAAAATTAATTAATTTAATTTAATTAATGAATTAATATTTGAAAAACTGTATTAACATCAAGTGTCATCCACTACAGGTTCAAAAAAATGTATTTGAACTTGAGTGTTTGAATAAAAAGTACTTTATGAACGATTGAAAATTTGAGCAAGATATATATAGGGAGAGTGTGAACTAATAGTAGAAATTGAAAAAGTCTATTATTTTTAGACATTACTAAGAAAATAGTTCAAGTTTTATGTATTATTCTTGTAACTCACTGCATAGGGTAATATTGTTCACTGACAAATGCGCACTGACACTGACTATCTTGCGGCCTAATTATCAATTGGGTAGCGCTCTGGCCTTTGGTACCACAGACTTCAATTTCGAATGGCATGGTTGTTTGTTAGTGGTTCTGAATCCACGTTAAACTGTAGGTCCCGGTCTGATTAGCCTAAAGTGTGCACCAAAATGACCGTAAGAGCGACAAATCAAAAGCACTATCTTATTCTAAACAGGAGAGCCTGGTGATTAGCGCATTGAATTTCAAAACAGGGAAAATTATATTCCAACCTCGCCAGTGTATATCTAACGAATAGACAATAGACATGATAAACTTAGGCTCGAGGAAGAAGGATGTAAAAAGTGAACCCTCAGATTCTATCCCCTGGGAGGTGTTCGTTACATTTACAATTCAGTGACAGAGAAAATAATATACAACTCAGAGAGCAGATATAAAATTATCAATTTAATAAACTTAATTAATATAGAGGAAAACAAATCATTATAAATCCAATATGCCTGAAATACTAATTTAATTATTTGCGTTTCACTTTAAGCAATAGCATTTTGTTAATATATGCTGAAAAATTGAATTTTGTTATTTTATACATAACAATAGCATTTGTTATTTTATGATGAAAAATAGCATTTTGTTATTTTATACTGAAAAATAGCATTTTTTTTTATTTTATACTGAAAAATAACATTTTGTTTTTTTATACTGAAAATAGCATTTTTTATTTTATGATGAAAAATAGCATTTTGTTATTTTATACTGAAAAATAGCATTTGTTATTTTATACTGAAAAATAGCATTTTTTTTATTTTATACTGAAAAATAGCCTTTTGTTATTTTACACTGAAAATAACATTTTGTTATTTTATACTGAAAAATAGCCTTTTGTTATTTTATACTGAAAAATAGCATTTTTTATTTTTATACTGAAAAATAGCATTTTTTATTTTATACTGAAAAACAGCATTTTGGTTATTTTATACTGAAAAATAGAATTTTGTTTTTTGCTGAAAGTTGTCATAATATTTCGTATACCATGGCGTATCATATTTTATATATAATGTTTATAATCATTACTTATTGCTTCTATATTGCATATTTTCTTTTCAATCTTGCTTATGTTAGTTAAATAGCACTATAATATTTATTTTTGAGTTTTGATTGATTCCCTATTATTACAGGAATAATATAGATTTGAAATAACACTCCATACTCCTCTTAGACTTCTGTAATAATAACACAGCGTATTATTATACAAATACCTGTAATAATAATACAGAGTATTATTATTACAGGAGTAATGTAATTGAAAGGATTTTTTTATTTTCTTATTATTTTATCCCTTACTTTTTAATTGATAATGCATAGTCGTGCATGTAAAATAAAGTAAAAGTGCAAAAGACGCAACGTTTCACCGTGCTGTACATCCTAGATAACACTGAATATGCTATATTCTGATGGAAAATGACTTCAGTACGAAATAAGATATTCGAAAACAATAACGCTTTTCCCAACCGAGCAATCGTAATTTATTTTTTTAACAATTTTACCCATTAAATTACTTAAACATAATTTACAAATTTTAATTTTTATTTAGATTAATAATTTTCTAATATTTAACAAGATCGCATATTTTATAATATATAATTCTGATTTAAGATCCGTGAAGTTGCCAAAAATCTTAAAAATTAATCAAAAATGGATTTAAATGAAAATTGAGAGTTATCATTTAATACATTATTTAATCCCTTTCTAGGGTTACTAATTATTATCTGCCAAAAATAAATAATTTACCTAGTGACTTCAATCAACTGATCCTGAAAACTTAATGTTTCTATTTCGTATAATATGTCGATATCAAGTTTCGTGTTCCGTTCTGCGTTTTGAAGAAACAGATTGCGTGAATTTGAAAATCTTTCTGACATTGTGCAATGGTTTTCCGTGTGTCACGCACACTCTTGTAAAAAAAAAGTAAGTCCGTAATGTTTAAAATATGAAAATAAAATTTTGGTTTGTTTTTTTTGAAATATTTGAGGCATACATCATCAAAATTCATTTAAAAAAACTGCACAAAATACGAATAACACAAAAACAAATATTTATTGATTTTTAAAAGAAAATCATGGACGTAATTTTATCTTTAATGGAAGGGAAATTACAGATGTGGTAACGCCAAAAATATGGGTTGTTAGTAATTAAAAATTATTGAAGGCCATTGAAACAATAGAAAATATAATTTTAGAATAACTTTCATCTGTTGAATTTATTATTAATGTACAATAAATAATCAATTATTAATGTTTTTATGGTTATTAATTTAATTTTTTTAATATAATTGAATAACCAATATAATTTAGTTAATTGTCATTTTTATGAAAGTTAATTTAATTGTCACTTACTGAAATGTGAGTTTCTTTGTGGAAAAAACTAATCAATCATGTTTTCATATAATAAATCGCAGTTTTTAAGAAGATCTTACATTATTTAATTATAATTTTATCCGAATGAACCATGACTGTCATAATTAATGTTCATATTTTAAATCAATAATTTCATAATTGTCTTTTAATTATTCTATGATTTCCTAATTAATTTTCATATTTTAATTATTCCACAATTTCATAATTATTTTATTATGTTATATTTATATTTTTATTATTCTATAATTTCATAATTAATTGTCATACTTTAATTATTCCATAATTTCATAATTAATTGCCATATTTTAATTATTCCATAATTTCATAATTAATTGCCATATTTTAATTATTCCATAATTTCATAATTAATTGCCATATTTTAATTATTCTACAATATCATAATTTTTTTTATTATTATTCTATAAATTTATAATTAATTGTCATATTTTATTCTATTTCTTAATTAATTCTCATATTTTATTCATCCTGTAATTTCATAATTAATTGTCATATTTTTCATTATTCTTTAATTATATAATTTTATTCTTTAATAACCCTTTTCATTATTCTCGTAAATGAAACAAAAATACAACAAATGGTAAAAAAATAAACTTTTGAGCTGCATCTGCCAAAATAGATTATTTTTATTTCAAGTGCTAAGTGTTTTTTAGAATATACATTTATATCTCATCTCCTGTCACGTTATCTCCCTCATTTTTTCTCCTATCTATATCTCCGAGCTGTCTCAATATTTAAGAATGAACAAGATTGATAAATATAGCAATAGCAATAAGATTGTATAACGTTAGAACACATTGTGAAACTTCTTATCATTAATATATATCTAACACAATGCGATTATCAGTTTACACAACATTTAGAAAATTGTTAATCATCTTTTTATTCAAACATATTCGTAGTTTGATAGAAATCATTTTGAATTGTATTTAAAGAAAATATGTATAATACTAACATACTATTCGATGTGCTATTAACTTTTACAAAAAAAATAATAATAATAAGTGTGAAAAAATATATACTGATTATATCAATTGAAGAAAGAAATTAAAATTCGAAATGACGAAAGGAAGTTATAATTCTACAGCTGGTTTAATTTTACAAACTGGGCAGTTCGATAATTTATCTGAAAATATGAAATCATTAGAATATTAAATACTTTACTAATCACAGCTTAAGAGCGAAATAAGATAAAATTCAAATCTCTATGCTTTGCAAATTACAAAATAAATAAATAACATAAATTAAGTAAGCTACGGAAAATTATGCTTTATAATTATGCTTTTTATTTCGTCCCTGAATATAAAGCAAGCTGCACTTCTGACCTCGAGGTAATTAATACTGGTGACATATCAAACATGGTGTTTTATCTTATTCAGGGCCAAAACTAAATCTAGACAGTCGTGCTGTTCTAAATCAACAATTCTCACATTAATTATAAGCGGCTTTATCTCATTCAGGAGTCAACATAAAACATTGACAGTCATGATGATCTAAGCCTACTGTCCCCACGTTAAATCGTTATATTATGGGAAGTTAATATAGTTATATTATGGGAAATCTTACCACGTGCAAATTCCCGCGCTTTTTTTTACCATTACTAGAAATTGCTTCGTCGTTAATTAATCAATGTTGAATGGATAGCACGTTAAAAAAGTAATATGTGATCATAATCTCTGAATAGAGAGTAGCTACAATTTTGGTATATCTACATAACTTGAAGGTTTTAAAATGTCCGTTTTGGAACATTAGATTTTTTTTTCCGTTACCAGAAATTGCTTCGTCGTTAATTAATCAATGCTGAATAGATAGCATGTTAAAAATTAATATGTGATCATAATCTCTGAATACTGAGTAGCTACAATTTTGGTATATCTACATAACTTGAAGGTTTTAAAATGTCCGTTTTTGGAACATTAGATTTTTTTTCCGTTACCAGAAAATTGCTTCGTCGTTAATTAATCAATGCTGAATAGATAACATGTTAAAAAATTAATATGTGATCATAATCTCTGAATACTGAGTAGCTACAATTTTGGTATATCTACATAACTTGAAGGTTTTAAAATGTCCGTTTTGGAACATTAGATTTTTTTCCGTTACCAGAAATTGCTTCGTCGTTAATTAATCAATGCTGAATAGATAACATGTTAAAAAATTAATATGTGATCATAATCTCTGAATACTGAGTAGCTACAATTTTGGTATATCTACATAACTTGAAGGTTTTAAAAATGTCCGTTTTGGAACATTAGATTTTCCGTTACCAATTGCTTCGTCGTTAATTAATCAATGCTGAATAGATAACATGTTAAAAAATTAATATGTGATCATAATCTCTGAATACTGAGTAGCTACAATTTTGGTATATCTACATAACTTGGAAGGTTTTAAAATGTCCGTTTTGGAACATTAGATTTTTTTCCGTTACCAGAAATTGCTTCGTCGTTAATTAATCAATGCTGAATAGATAACATGTTAAAAAAATTAATATGTGATCATAATCTCTGAATACTGAGTAGCTACAATTTTGGTATATCTACATAACTTGAAGGTTTTAAAATGTCCGTTTTGGAACATTAGATTTTTTTTTCCGTTACCAGAAATTGCTTCGTCGTTAATTAATCAATGCTGAATAGATAACATGTTGAAAAATTAATATGTGATCATAATCTCTGAATACTGAGTAGCTACAATTTTGGTATATCTACATAACTTGAAGGTTTTAAAATGTCCGTTTTGGAACATTAGATTTTTTTCCGTTACCAGAAATTGCTTCGTCGTTAATTAATCAATGCTGAATAGATAACATGTTGAAAAATTAATATGTGATCATAATCTCTGAATACTGAGTAGCTACAATTTTGGTATATCTACATAACTTGAAGGTTTTTAAAATGTCCGTTTTGGAACATTAGATTTTTTTTTTTTCCGTTACCAGAAATTGCTTCGTCGTTAATTAATCAATGCTGAATAGATAACATGTTAAAAAATTAATATGTGATCATAATCTCTGAATACTGAGTAGCTACAATTTTGGTATATCTACATAACTTGAAGGTTTTAAAATGTCCGTTTTGGAACATTAGATTTTTCCGTTACCAGAAATTGCTTCGTCGTTAATTAATCAATGCTGAATAGATAACATGTTAAAAATTAATATGTGATCATAATCTCTGAATACTGAGTAGCTACAATTTTGGTATATCTACATAACTTGAAGGTTTTAAAATGTCCGTTTTGGAACATTAGATTTTTTTTTCCGTTACCAGAAATTGCTTCGTCGTTAATTAATCAATGCTGAATAGATAACATGTTAAAAAATTAATATGTGATGTTAATCTTTGAATAGGGAGTAGTTACAATTTTGGTATATCTTCATAGCTTGTAGGTTTTAAAAATATCCGTTTTTTGTACATTATATTTTTTTATTATAGACGCTTGGGAAATGAACCATCCACTGTAAAACAGCGCAACCATGCTCAACCTCCACTCTAGCACAACCTTGACATTTAAAGGATAGTTATTTGAAAGAAGTATTTTGATTTTCATAACCACTTTCCACAGGAAAGGATGACCATTTCAGTAAAAGTAATTGACAAACATAGTGGCCGCACAGTAGGTAAAAGAGCGAGTAGATCCGCTGGCGAGTGTCTGATATTGATTCGACTGTCTGATTTCTTTTATGCAACTTATTTTCCCCTAAAAATCTTTTAGAAAGATGTTAAAGCATTATGAAGAACTATATCGGTCTGTACATTTGGTTTCCGAGGGGCCTGATGGCCGAGTGACTAGAACTCTGACGCTCGGTGCCACAAGTTTCGGGTTCGAGTCTCGACAGTACCATGGATGCTTGTAGTGGTTAGGAATCAACTTTAAGTCGTTATGAATCTCCTTTAATCGTAGAGCTGGCAACCATGCCCTAAAAACATTTAGCACCACGGAGCCAAGTCAGACTTATACCTACGGGTACTTCATGACAATAGAAACTGTCCACAATTTCCTCCTTCCATGACACCACATGGGTTATTGGACTTGGCATAGATATTTCTGTCCACCAGGTGGTTTCTGTCAAAACATTTGGTTTCCATAATAAAAGTTGCCAAAAGATAATCGTTGTATATTCCGAATAATAACAAATGTTAAATAATAAAATGTATTTAGGTGCTTACCTTTCTAGTCCGTATTAAGAAAATATTCATCAAGAAATGCGTTTATCTATTTAAAAAATTATGAATCTCGTTGTAAACAATAATTTTCATATTCATACAATTAATATCTCTATCATTATTCTCACCAACCACAAAATATGGCATCGAAACACTCTTTACTGCTTTTATTAAGTGTAATAAAATTAAAAAGATTCAAACATTGGCCTATGCTGCCAGGAGTTATGACAGCAGCAACCTTCTTGGTCTTGTTGAACAATGAGTTTATTATTCAACAAAGAAAATGAAACAAAGCAGAAATAAAAAAAAATGTTAGTGAAAATGAAAGACGTTGTTGGTTAAAGAAAGGTCTTCTCTTCTAACACACTCCCCATGTGAAGAAAAAGTAAAGAATAAATAGAATTAATGGTGTAGAGTAAAGGTAGCATGACCGTTAATAAGATAAATGTATTTTACTGCAGAAATAAGTGGAGGTGAAAAAATGAAATAAATGAATCGCAAAATCAGATTAAATGTGTGGCATATATATTTTTTTCATTGCAAATAAAAGAGAAACATGACAGCGTAACTTTGCATTTATTTTATTTTTCTTTTTTGTATAAAAAGAAATAAATGTTAAGAAAGTAAATGATGAAGGGTTAATGAAAGAGTTTCTTTTTGTTACAGTGAGTCTGTTATTACGTTTTTTTGAAATTAACTTTTCTTCAACTTTTTGAATTTATTATTAAGGAACTTTTAAATAATTAACTTCATTTTTTTTGGAAACATTTTTCAACAGCAAAGCATAAAATTAAAAGTTCTTTTGAAGCTAACTATTCTCCAACATTTTTTAATTTATTGTTCTATATGTTATTAGGGAACTTTTTTAAAGGTGGAACATTTTTTATTATAAACATTTTAGAACAATAAAAAGTAGCATTAAATAACTTACTAAAGTAATACTTAACTAAAAGTTAGATCACGGAATTAAGATAATCATCTTGAGACTTTGGCATCAAGATGACAATTTATTTTTTCAGAAAGTCACTCTGAGACCTGTCGGCCACGTGACTAGCGCTCTGTGTCCCAGGTTTCGGTTTCGAGTCCCGGCTTTGTCATGGATGCTTGTAGTGGTTCGGAATCTGCTTTAAACTTAGGTTCCGGTCTAATAAGGCTACTACTACTGCTATTACTACACCACACCCCATCATTTTGCCTAAAGCTTTTTGACAACATGTTGCCTCTATACAGTTTGAGAGTATTGTGGGTTGGAAGTCTGACTGGGCTTTGTGAAGCTCTACAGTCATATGAACCTGGGACCTACGACTTAAAGAGGATTCCTAACAACTACAAACATCCATGGAACCTCCGGGACTCGAACCTGAAAGCCAGAGTGCACACTCCCGGTAATTCAGACAGGTAACTAGGACAAACCAAGTCAGGACAATAGGTAATTCAGACCTCGTTCTTGGACAGAAGTTGGGCTTAGGCCTGACACCCCTGCCCCGTAAAAAGTTGTTGTCATGATGCCAAGTCAGACTTCTATCTACGATTGCTCGATGACCACAGAAACTGCCCCACCCACAATTTTCTCCTTCCATGAGACCCCGTGGGTTCTTGGATTTGCTGTCTACAAGGTGGAATAAGAAACAACAACACATTTAGTTTCTCGTAAGAACGTTGTCAAAAGATAATAGTCGCATGTTTCGAATGATAATAAATCATAGATATTAAAATAAACTTGGGTGCTTACTTTGCGGGTCCGTATTCAAAAATAAATTATTCATCAAAAATGTGTTTAACCATTTAAAAATTATAAATTGGACATTCGTAGAATATTTTGTAAAACTTGAATTTATGGCGGAAATTTATCTTAATCCATGTTAATAAAGTTAAACAAAATAAATCTCGAATGTAAACAATCACTTTCAAATTCGTACTATTAATATCTCTATCATTATTCTCCCCAACTGCAAAATTTACCACCGAAACACTCTTTAGTGTTTTTATTAAGTGCAACAAAACTAATAAGCTTCACAAACATTGACTGATGCTGCCAGGAGTTATGACAACAGCAACCTTCTGTGGCTGTTGAACAATGAATTTATTATTCAACAAAGAAAATAAAACAAAGCAGAAATAAAAGAAAACGTTAGTGAAAATGAAAGATGATGTGAGTTAAAGGAAAGGCCTTCTTCTGACACACTCAGCATATGAAGAAAAAAGAGAATAAATATTTCGTATCAAAAGGACAATTTTTCTTAGCAGAAAGCACAGTAGGGCCTGACTAGGTCTCGGTGCCACAGATTTCGGTTTCGATTCCGGTAGTGCCATGGATGTTCATAGTGATTAGAAATCCACCTCATCCTGTAAGTACCCGTCTAGTATGACTGCTATTACAATTACTACACTACACCACATCATTGTGCCTAGAGAGGACTTTAAAGTTTTGGAATGATGTGGGTGATAAGTCTGACTGGGCTCTGTGACGCTCTACAGTCATATGAACCTTTACGTCTTAAAGTGGATTCCGAACCACTACAAATATCCATGGCACTGAAGGGACTCGAACCAGAAACCTGATGGTAATGAGCACCAGGGTTTCTGGACACTCGATGATTCAGGCTTCTGTCTAATATTATTGTTTAGAACGTAGGCATTAGGGCTGACAACCCTGCCCCGTAAGAAGTCAACGTTTTAAACAGACTTTTCTACCTACGGTGCTCCATCCTTCCATACAACCACATGGGTTCTTAAACTTGGACTAGATGTTGCTGTCTACCAAATGAGATAAAAGACAACATATTTGGTCTCTTGTAATTAAGTTGTCAAAAGATAATCGCTGTAAGTTCCTGAATTATAATAAATTATAAATATTAAAATAAACTTAGTGCTTTCTTTTTGAATCCGTATTGAGAAAATATTCATAAAGAAATGTGTCCATCTATTTAAAAAATTATAAATTGAACTTTCGTAGACTATTTTGTAAAACATGAATTTATGTTGGAAATATGTCTTATTCATGTTAATAAAGTTAAACAGAATAAATCTCGATGTAAAGAATCATTTTTAAATTCATACCATTAATATCTCTATCATTATTCTCACCAACTACAAAAATATGCCATCGAAACACTCTTTACTGTTTTTATGAAGCGTAACAAAACTAATAAGCTTCAAACATTGACAAATGCTGCCAGGAATTATGACAACAGCAACCTTCTGTGCTTGTTGAACAATGAATTTATTATTTAACAAAGAAAATGAAACAAAGCAGAAATATAAAAAAAATTGCAAGTGAAATGAAAGATATTGTTTGTTAAAGGAAAGGCCTTCTTCTAACACACTCCCCATATGAAGAAAAAGAAAAAGAATAAATAGAATGAATGGCGTTGAGTAAAGGTAGCATAACCGTTACTAAGATAAATGTGGTTTCACTGCAGAAAAAGTTGTGGAGAAAAAAATTAATAAAATAAATGAATCTCAAAATCAGATTGAATAAACTTTGGCATATGTTTTTTTTTCATTGCAAATAAAAGAGAAACATGACAGAGTCTATTTTATATTTATTTTATTTATTTTTATTTTTGTAAAAAAAGAAATTAATGTTAGGAAGTAAATGATGAAGGGTTAATGAAAGAGTTTCTTTGTTACAGTGAGTCTATTATTTATTATGTTTTTTGAACCAACTATTCTCCAACTTTTTTTAATTTATTATTATTTATAATATTAGGGAACGTTTTATAAACAATAAATTTTTTTTCATTTGAAAAAATTTTCAATAAAAAAAAAAGTGTAGATATAAATAACTCACTAATGATAAGAACGAAAAATTAAGATAAGTATCTTGAGGTTTTAATATAGATTTCTCCTTGGCAGAAAGTCATAGTGGAGCCAACACTATTGCTCGGTGCAACGTTTCGAAAATTAAACATCTCGGGGTGTCATGGATGCTTGTAGTGTTTCTGAATCCCTTTGAAGCCTTAAGTCCAGGTCTAATATGTCTATGGAGTGTTGGGCGTAGGCCTGACAACCTGACCCAATATAAAGGTAACATCACTGAGCCAAATCAGACTTCTACTTACGGGTGCACCGTGACAACAACGCGATCTGACGGCCAAGTGGCCAACGCTCTGGCCTTAGGTACCACAGGCTTCAGGTTAGCCCAAAACCTGGTGACATGGATGTTTGTGAGTTGTTCGGAATCCACTTAAAAATGTAGGTCCCGGTCTAATTAACCTCTATCTGCACAAGATGACCGAGATCAACACACCAAACCATGACAACAGAAACTGATCCTACCTCCTTCCAGGAGAAACATTTGTTCTTGGACTTGGTAAAAGATGCTGTCACCAGGTGGATATATGAAACAATAAATTTTGTTTCCCACAACCTAAAATAAACTTTAGGTGCTACTTTGGTAATTTGAGTGACATATTGAAAAAAATATTCATAAGGAAATATGTTTATCTATTTAAAAAAATTATAAATTGATTTTTCGTAGTATATTTTATGAAATATGAATTTATGTTGGAAATATATCTTATTCATGTTAATAAAGTTAAAAAAATAAATCTAGATATAAACAATAATTTTCAAATTCATACCATTAATATCTCTGTCATTATTCTGACCAACTACAAAATATGCCATCAAAATACTCTTTACCGCTCTTATTAAGTGTAACAAAACTAATAAGCTTCAAGAATTGACCAATGCTGCCAGGAGTTATGACAACAGCAACCTTCTATGCTTGTTGAACAATGAATTTATTATTCAACAAATAAAACGTACAAAGCAGAAATAAAAAAATAAATGTTAGTGAAAATGAAAGATGTTGTTAGTTAAAGGAACGGCCTCCTTATAACACAATCCCCATATGAAAAAAAAGAAAAGAATAAATAGAATTAATGACGTTGAGTAAAGGTAGCATAACCGTTAATAAGATAAATGTATTTTACTGCGAAAAAAGGGAGATGAAAAAATAAAATAAATGAATCGCAAAATCAGATTGAATGCATGGTATGTAATTTTTTTTTTTTTTTTCATTGCAAATAAAAAAAGAAACATGACAGAGTAACTTTTTATTTGTTTTATTAATTTTTCGTTTTATATAAAAAAAAAAGAAATAAATGTTAAGAAAGTAAATGATGAAGGGTTAATGAAAGAGTTTCTCTGTTACATTGAGTCTATTATTATGTTTTTGAAACTAACTATTCTCCAACTTTTTGAATTTATTATTCTTTATGTTATTAGGGAGCATGTTTAAACAAGTAACTTCTTTTCATTGGAAACATTTTTCACCAATAAAACGTATAAAAAATAACTTACTAAATTAATACTTAACGAAAAATTAGAACGAAGAATTAAGATAAGTATCTTGAGTTTTCGTATAAAGATGACAGTTTTTCCTTGGCAAAAAGTCATAGAGGAGCCTGTGTCATAGCGTTCTGGCGCTCGGTGTCACAGGTTTCGGGTTAGAGATGGTGCCATGGATGCTTGTAGTGGTTCAGAATCCACTTTAAGCCGTAGGTTATGGTTATGGCAGTAGAGCGTTGGGCGTAGGGTTGACAACCTTACCCTTTAAAAGTTAATGTCACGGAGCCTTTGGTACCACAGGCTTTAGGTTCGAATTCTATCGGTGGCATGGATGTTTGTGCATTGTTCGGAATCAACGATAAACCGTTGGTCCAGGTCTGTTTAGCCCTCGTGTGCACTAGATGACCGTAGATCAACACACCCAACCATGATAACAGAAACTGATCCTACCTTCTTCCATGAGAACACATGGGTTCTTGGACTTGGTGAAGATGTTGCTGTCTATCTGGTGGTATAAGAAACAATAACACATTTGGTTTCCTACTATCTATAATGAACATGGGTGCTTACTTTCCGTGACCATATTGAAAAAAATATTCATCAAGAAATGTGTTTATCTATTTATTATGAATTGAACTTACTTAGAATATTTTGTAAAATATGAATATATGTTGGAAATATATCTTATTCATGTTAATAAAGTTAAACAAAATAAATCTCGATGTAAACAATCATTCTCAAATTCATACCATTAATATCTATATCATTATTCCCACCAACTACAAAACACGCCATCGAAGCACTCTTTACTGCTTTTATTAAGTGTAACAAAGCTAATAAACTTCAAACATTGACTAACTCTGCCAGGAGTTTTGATAACAGCAACCTTCAGTGCTCTTTCAACAATGAATTTATTTCTCAACAAAGAAAATGAAACAAATCAGAAATAAATAAAAAAAATAAATATTAGTGAAAATAAAAGATGTTGTTAGTTAAAGGGCTTCTTCTAACACACTCCCCATATGAAGAAAAAGAAAAGAATAAATAGAATTAATGGCGTTGAGTAAAGGTAGCATAACCGTTAATAAGAGAAATGTATTTTACTGCAGAAAAAAGTGGAGATGAAAATATAAAAATATGAATCTCAAAATCAGATTGAATGCATGGTATATATTTTTTTTTTCAATGCAAATAAAAGAGAAACATGACAGCGTAATTTTCTAGCTATTTGATTTATTTTTCTTTTTGTATAAAAAAGAAACAAATGTTAAGAAACTAAATGATGAAGTGTTAATGAAAAAGTTCTTTGTTACAGTGACTCTGTTGTTATGCTTTTTGAATTTATTATTCTTTATGTTATTAGGGAACTTTTTAAAACGAGTAACTTCTTTTCATTAGAAATATTTTTGAACAAAATAACGTAGGATTCAATAACTTACTAAAGTAATACTTAAGGAAAAATTAGAATGCTGAATTAAGATAAGCATCTTGAGATTTTGGCGTGAAGATGACATTTTTTCCTCTTCAGAAAGTCACAGTGATGCCAGACTGCCATTTGACTACCTCTCTGTGCTCCAGGTTTCGATTTCGAGTCCCGGAGGTGCATGGATATTAGTAGTGGTTCGGAATCCACTTTAAACCGTAGGTCCCGATCTAATATGATTTCTACTACTGCATCACTGTGCCTAGAACTGAGGATGTGCCATAGATGTGTGTAGTGGTTCGAAACCCACTTTAAGACGTAACTCCGGTCACATATGACCGTAGAGCATCACAGAACCCAATCAGAATTCTCACCCAAATCATTCCCAAACTATAAAGGGGCATCTCAGATGTAGGCAAAGTGTTGTGGTGTAGTGTAGTAGTAGTAGTGTATGTTCGAATGATAATAAAGTATAGATATTAAAATATACTTAGGTGCTAACATTACGAGTCCGTATTGAAAAAGAAATCATAATGAAAAGTTTTTATCTATTTAAATTTGAACTTACGTAGAATATTTGGTAAAACTGGAATTTATGTTGGAAATATCTTTTCACTCATGTTAATGAAGTTAAACAAAATAAATCTGGATGTAAAAAAAAAGTTCATACCATTAATATCTCTATCATTATTCTCACCAACTACAAAATATGCCATCGAAATATTCTTTACTGCTTTTATTAAGTGCAACAAAACTAATAAGTTTCAATCATTGACTAATGCTGCCAGGAGTGATGACAACAGCAACCTTCTGCGCTTGTTGAACAATGAATTTATTATTCAACAAAGAAAATGAAACAAAGCAGAAATAAAAAGAAAAATGTTAGTGAAAATGAAAGACGTTGTTAGTTAAAGAAAGGTCTTCTTCTTAACACACTCCCCATGTGAAGAAAAAAGTAAAGAATAAATAGAATTAATGGTATAGAGTAATGTTAGCAGAACCGTTAATAAGATAAATGTATTTCACTGCAGAAAAAGTGGATATTAAAAAATAAAATAAATGAACCGCAAAATCAGATTGAACGCATGGCATATATTTTTTTCGTTGCAAATAAAAGACACATGACATGCAGCGTAGCTTTTATTTATTTTATTTATTATTATTTTTTGTAAAAAAAAAAAAAAAAAGAAAGAAAGTAAGTGCTGAAGGGTTAATGAAAGAGTTTCTTTGTTAAAGTGAGTCTGTTATTATGTTTTTTGAAACTAACTATTCTCCAGCTTTTTTTTTTTGAATTTATTATTCTTTATATTATTAGGGAACTTCTTTAAACAAGTAACTTCTTTTTATTGGAAACATTTTTGAACAAATAATGTAGAATTAAATAACTTACTAAAGTAATACTTAAGAAAAAATTAGAACGAAGAATTAAGATAAGCATCTTGAGATTTTCGTATCAAGAGGGCAATTTTTCCTGGCCAGAAAGTCGCAGTGAGGCCTGATGGCTTCCTGACTAACGGTCGGTGTCACAGGTTTCCGGTTCGAGTCCCGGTCGTGCATGGATGTCAGTAGTATCCACTTTAAACAGTAGGTCCCGGTCTGATTAATATGACTACTGCTACTAAACCACATCACATCACTGTGCCTACAGCTGAGTTGCCCCTTTACAGTTTGGGAATGATGTGAGTGAGAAGTCTTATTAGGCTGTGTGGCACTCTATATTCATATGACACCGAGACCTTCAGTTTAATGTGGATTCTAACCACTACAAGCATCCATGGCACCGTCGGGACGCAAACGAAAGGCCTGTGGCACCGAGAGCAAGAGCGCTAGACACTCAGCCATTCATGTCCCAACGCATGGTCTAATAGACTGTTGGCCGTTGGGCTGACAATCCTACCCAATAAAAAAGGAAATATCTCCTGTCTTGAAATCTGCCAATATGTAGTCGGCTCTTACCATGGGGCTGTTGCGCCAATAACGAATAAAACAGTACATTACAGAAATTACACTAAGATACGATTAGTTAAAACAATGTGCAATTGTATCCGAAACATTTGTACTCCAAACATGAATTTGTCAAACTGAAATTTCCTGTGTCTATGCTTTGAATAAGCACCCTAAATTTGTACATCAGACAATAAGTGTTTAATTGAACAAAACCAGTTTGAACAACAATTGATTACATATTACAAATTGGCATTAAAATATTATTTTGAAAGTAAGTAAGGTGAAAATAAATACCAACAAACGTAAAAATAAAATCATTATTAATATCAAAAATTTAAAATAGTTTGAATGGTTTTCTAAAGTAACAATTAAAACATGGTATCTAAAAGAATCTTAAACATACTGCGATGCATCTTCATCAAAATCAAAATCAAAAACTTTAAACAGTGTCTAATTTGTTTATACAGGTCTATGCAGCTTATCAGGCATTATAAATTGTCATTAAGATACAAAATGAATGAAGTACAGCAATACTCTTCTGTTCACTCTTGGAGATGCTGAATCTGCTACTTAGTAGCAAATGACCTCATGTTTAAGTGCTCATCATACAGAAACAGCGCAGTTGCGAAAACATTTTAATCAATGTGTTTTTTGTCATGATTTTTTTTTATTTTTGTTGTGACTGTTTATTTAATGTGTTACTTTATTTATTTATTTATTTATATATTTATTTATTTTTATTATTTTTTTTTTTTTTTTTTTTTTGCCAAAAAAAAACTTTTTAAAAATTATTGTTGGTTACTTTAGTTTGACTATAAAAGAGCATCGCATTTTTGTTTGCAGTTTCAGAAGACGCTTTAAAAAGTTCAATCCAGCAGTTCAACTATTCAAACGAGATTTTTTTGTAGCATTATACAATCGTAAGTAGCTTAAGTATTATAATAAAAAAAGAGTGAATTTCAAAATAACATTAAACATTCTACGTATGACATTTAAAAAAAATCAATTTTTTTTTAATATTACAATTACTATTTTCAGTGAACAAATCAACAATTAAATTTCAGTTTTTTTAAACAATTTTTCTCAAGAATATCTTAAAATTCTTCAGATTATTCTATAAATCTTGAAAATAAATTTTTTAACAAATTCGTTTTGAGCTGCTTGCTACATCAAGCTCGTGATTCATGGAAAATTGTTTCTTTTTTTTTTTTTACTTTCATATAGAATAGAAGTTTATTCTTTATGATTGCGAAATTAAAAAAGTGATCACCGAAAAAAATGTGTACCAAATATTTGTTTTCTACTGTTTGCAAAGACTGTCTTGACTGAACTCCTCTTAAGATTGACGTTGTGAAAACTCCATTTTACATACACTTTTTTATCTACTATTCGTGATAAATTTTTCATATATCTTTTATTTTTGGGTATATTTAGTCTCGTATAATTATTTATGGCGATTAATCGTTCTGTTTAGACGTTTTTACAAATGTTTTTTCTTTACATATGAGTTGCTGTCGTAGTAAAAAAATATCAGTAAGAAAAATTTTATAAAAATTTAAAATTTATTCCAATTTTTATTCTACTACAATTATATGTAGAAAACGTATTGTGCTTCTAAGTGACAGAGTTTTAACAAATTTCATGCATCGGAAAAGTAATCATTTTGGATTAACGCTGCGTTTTAGCAAAATTTTAACTAGAGTAAAAGTAATTTTTTTTTTCCTTTTTCACTTTTGTTCCCTAATTTACACATTTATAAGGGCACAATTTATAAAGGCAAAAAATTATAAGATTAATTTTTATTCATATTCTTCAGGTGAAAAAAAAATTTCATTGTAATCTAATCAGTTAAGAATTAATGGAAAATCTTTTAAGTGATGCATTTTATTTTTTAATGTTGGGACTGATGGCCGAGTGGCAAGCGCTCTGGCGCTCGTTCCACAGGGTTCGAGTACCTGCGGTGTCATGGATGTTTGTAGTGCTTCGGAATCCCCATATGACTGTTGGGCGTAGGACTGACAAAAGTCATCAACACGGTGCCAAGTCAGACTTCCACCTAAGGGTGCTCCATCACAACAGAAGCTGCCCCCTCTTTTCTTAAAACCATGTGGGTTCTTGGACTTGGTCTAGATGTTGCTGTCTACCAAGTGGGATAAGAAACAACAACATTTTTAATGCGATTTTAATCAAAAGGATATTCAGATAACATTAGCAATGATATAATAAAACCAACTTATAAAAACAAAATGTTTTCCTTTTTTATAACATTACTTATCTAGGACAAAAAATTTTAAGAAGGAAATATTTCAGTAGTGTGCATTTTTCTATTATCCTTTAAAATTAGTTCAAGTAATTTTAATTTTAGTAAAGGACAAATTATTTTCATAGTGGATATTAGGTTTATTACTAGATAGTGAAGAAATAAATTTTTTTTCACTTAGATATTTTTATTTCAAAAACCAATCAACCGTGCACTAATTAATGAAACACAATATAAAAAAAATATAAGCGGTGATTAAGATATATTGGAGTTATTTTAGAAATTGTAGAAAAAAATGCTTATAATAAAGTGTTGTTTCTTATTCTACTTGGTCGACAGCAACATCTAGACCAAGTCCATGAATCCGTGTGGTCTCATGGAAAGAAGGGTGCAGCTTCTGTTTTGATGGAACACACATAACTAGAAGTCTGACGGCCGTTTCGCTGGATAAGGAGAAAAGTGCCTTCCGGAGTACTGTTAGGGCGAACTACCCCTCATTTGAATAACAATGAGCGAAAATTCAGACACCATGTAATCCTACTAACGAAGTAAGATGCTGAACATTATGATCCCGAACGCCATCAAGTCTCTTCGTGTTTTGAAACAGTGTCTACAACAAGTTATCAGTGGATTGAACCTCAGCCCTAATGCTCACCTTGACACTGAGTCACGAGTCAGATTTATGAGAATGTAAAAAAGGATTTTAATTTAATCAAAAATGTTAAATTAATCTAACTTCCAAATTAACTTAGTCGTAAATAAGCATAATGACGTAGACCAATGACAAATAAAACGAATATATAATTGATTATCATATTAAGATTCTCTAGCCAATTTTTAATCAGCGTTTTCGCAAATATTTTTCTGCTATCATTGAAATTCGAAATAAAAAAATAGCAAGATTATGATTCTGAATACTTCCAAAAAATATGATTCGGATTTTAATTGAAGGATTCAAAGTCAAAAAACGTTAAAAAAAATTAAAAGATTAGAAATAGTTTCGGTTTAATCACAGACGAAAAGGAATTGATTATGAGCATATTTGAAATTATTTCAAATATTCTTTTTACAGAATATTACCAACATCTTACTATTTGCGCAAGGTGAATTTGAATTATAACTAAAAGAAGTTTATGAAATTCAAACCTGAAGAACAAGACATAAAGAATTAGAACCACTTAGCATTAAGAAGTAGACGATTATTATGACTTTTTTTTTTTAAGAAATAAAATATTACTCAGTGATTTTCCAATTAAAAGAGTTTTTTTTAGAACAAGTCGTCGAATTAACTACACAAAGGAAATCAAATTTTTCTAAAGTATGGGACTAATTAATAAGCACACAAATGGTAAGTGGACAAAAAAATTTAAATTTTCGATTAATTCTTATTATTCCCTTTTTGATTGTAAGATTTTAATTAAAATAAAAGGATTTTAATTGGTTGAAATTTAAAAAACCCTGATATTTATTTTAGAAAGAATATTTGTAGTGAATAATTTAATGCCTAATGAAAAAGGTAATAATAAAGTCCTTAAGGCAATCTCTTAAATAAGGTTGAGAGATTATTTTAAAATGAAATGTGCCATGATTTTTTATAATACTGAATTAACTTTTTCCTTTATTTTAAAAAAAATTCATAAGAGCCTAATAACTCTGAATTTTTAAGTTATTAGAATATATTTTTTTAAATAATGTCTTATTTTTGATTTTCTCAGAATTTTTCAAATAATCTTGTGATGATGTCTTTGTGCATATGACTCATCAAAGAAAAAGATTTCTTGGTGAGAATCTTAATTTGAAATAAATATCCCTTATCTCGTCGAACCCAAAAGATGGTTCGGCTTGTCGCTCTACGGTCATTTTTTGCCTACTTTAGGCTAATTAACCGAGACCTACAGTTTAACGGGATTCGAACCACTCACAAACATCCATGCCACCGCCAGAATTTGAACCTTAAGCTTAATGTACCAAAAGGCCAGGTTAGGCCAAATTGAAATTAAAACTAAACATAAATCATAAATTAATCATTAATTATCGCATTAATTTAATTAAATTTAAATGAAATTAATTTGATATTTAACTGAATATAATTATCCTTTCAGAATAAATATAATTATCCTTTTATAATTTCATTTATAGAAATTAACAAAAATCTGCATACAAGATTTTCATTAAAAAAAACTGTGATGAAACTGTGTGTTTTTCACATTGCTTAAAACTATTTAAGGAGATTATCATTAGTCCACGCAACATAGTAAGTCTTGGACGTCTTTGGACATTTAAATATTTCTTTCTTTTCTTGAATTGTTTAAACATGGTTCATTTCCAGGCTCGTGACACTGACCAAACTAAAAATCGAAATGCAAGGCCCTTTGGTCTGTATATTCTTTTCATCATGTCCCCCAAAATAGATTAGAAATTCTACTGAAACTGAATAGATCTGAACTGAATGGATTTAATAGTAAGAAAATTGAAGATCAGACGTGTCGCATGTATCTAATGGTGCTCAATGGCCAATGTGTATAAACTTTTCTGTTCCTCGATGTCACTGACTGGATGTGAGACAATATTTAAACAAACTCCAGCGATCTCTTAAAAATAACTCTATATTCAAGATGAAAAAAAGTTCAAGACTCATGGTGCAATTAATTAAAGCATCGACAGACGACGTTCAAAATGTCGTAAACATTATCAAAAACACATTTGTTTGTTTTTTTTTATTTAATGAAACGCCATACCTATGGGATGTTGTTTAGGACTTTAAGGCTTCAAACTCTTATGCAATAACTCGAATCTAGAAAGAACACACTGAACCGACTCCCCAAAATACTTATTAAACACTAAGAATTCAGCAGTAACCATACCACATATTAAAAAAATATATGTTGTGGCATATTCATTCATTCATTCATTATTTTGTTTTATACCACAAACTACTCAATGTGTATTTATAAGTTCGAATGCCTTCAGGGACTTGGTTGGTGGGTACCAACAGCCTTGGTACAAGTTGGAGAAAGACCCACATACACATGAAATATATCAAAGCAATTTAAAATATAAATAAAATGTGTTTATCAATATTTACAATTTAAATAGTTAAAATACGTTTTACAATTAATATTATATTATATTCTTTCTATAAGCATTACTCATTATATATATAATAATTACCAACAATTATAGGCTCATTCAAGAACCATATAATAATTACAAACAATTTTACCTAATACAAAAAATATTTATAAATAAATATTGTCATCCATATTGAACGACACATGTACATTTTTGTTAAACTTTTAAGAATTTTTTTTTAAAAAATGTATAGTTTTTGTGACATAATAAATGTTAACAGAATTAATGTTTTAGAAGCTATATCATATCCATATATACTTTATGAATGAAAATTATTAAAACACTAGCGTGTAGGTATTATTGAAGGAAAAAATATTTAATCTAAAAATCTATGTATGCATTAAGTTTATAAACCCTAAAATGTCGTAATCGAATTCTTTGGTTAGTTTGGAAATTTTAAACTAATTTTCATTACAAAAGGGTTATTCGAAAGCTCTCCAAATTTTAAAAGTCAAGGAAAACAACAAATAAAATAATTTCAAACATCGTGTTTGATTATTTAACGCAGAATAACTTTTCGCTAAATTGAATGAACCACACATTTCTGCCCTTTTCTCTATTTTTTTGCACTGGATTTTATCATTTTTAAGCCATAACTTTTTTAAATAAAATTTATTTATTAACATTAAAAATTAAAAATTCCCCAAGACAAATCTTAAAAGAAAAATTGTAATCTTTACTAATCAAATAACTTTACAGATAACAACTTTCATTCGGTTCATTTTGATAATCAATTTTTAATTATTGACAGTGAAATTTTTTAAAAAATAATAATAAACAGACAATAACTTCGAACTTTTAACGATAATTTCTGAATTTTGGGCTCGTAATTATCTATTTCATACATCAAACAAACATTTTATAAATACGCATTGAGTAGTATGTTCTACTTAATTGGGTATAAAACGTTGAATTCATTGAATAATCTCAAATACAAAAGGAGCCGATTCTGGTAACTTGAAAAAGATATGTTTTATGTGATATATTTTATGCAGCGAAAACTAAAAGTTATTATCCAAACTTTTTTTATTCTTTCTTTCTGTTTGTTAAAATTTCAATTCATTTTAAATCTTTTGTAAACTTCATTGTAATATTTAACAAAACTCATTGTATTATTACATGTTATTTTTTTTTAATAATAGCAAACACAACAATTGTAAACAGTAATAAATTCATGTAACTCTGTCGATAATTTTTCGGATGAATAAAAATACCTGAATATCATCCTTTTATTTAAGATGTTCACTGATAAAAGGAAAGTTAACAAAAATGGATAATCGGAAGATTTTCTGAAGTGGAAAATTTAATCGTATTACAAGGAATGTTTGTTTCATTTGTTCTCTACGAAATCTTCGCTCTAATCTTTTTAGGTCCGTTTTGCTAGTAAGTATAAAAGTTTAATATATAAGTAGTAATAAAAGAATAAGTATAAGTAGTAATAAAAGAATTCCTTATACATATAAGAAAAAAATATAAAAACTATAATGCTATATATAAAAGCTATAAATAAAAATATAATGCTGCATATAAAAGGACATGAAAAGTTCCGTTCAAAATTTGGTTCTCATCTCTACTATACAAAATTACATATAGTCATACAAATTA